>JAXQQM020065777.1:0-62575 GCA_034641835.2 Pinus albicaulis
TAGGCCTATCAGTGTATATCAAACACATTATTGAATGTGGTTGTAAATATATTTCATATACGCCTATTGGTTTATATCAACCACATTGGTAAATGTGATTGTGCTAGTGTTAGTATATACATTTTTAGTAGCTAAAATATATGTTTTTCTTAATAGTGTCCACTATTTGGACTCTCAGACTTCAGCCTTAGCAGATCGAGAGTGTTTAAATTTATTTGATAAACTATAGTTTCATTCTACAAAAAATATATAACTAATTGAAATGTAACTTAAAAAAAAAACTACAGAAATTTCAGGCTTCAGTTTCAGAGTTCACTTCAGTATTGAATAATTACAACCTCAAATTTCAATGGCACCCCCAAAATAAGCTGTTGTAGCATGGAATTTTATCAAAAGAGAAGATAAAAATTGCATGTTTCAATTGTGTGGGCATCAATTGACTCGCTCTTTAACTAGATCAGTGGATCACCTTCTTAGTATTAAAAATGGAAGTGGAGGTGGTGTTGAAGCCTGCAATAAAATATCTAAAGAACATAAAAATGAAATGGAGAAAGACTATTTCACTTCACAGATGGAAAATGAAAAAAGTGAGAATAAGAACCAGTGAATTGAGAGGAAGATTGCCATGTCTTCCTCAAAAAATATTACTTCAATATCAGCCATTAGTGGATCATGTTCTACAATAAAAAAGGGTGGAACCAAAACATTAAATCAATTTTGGAAACTAGTGGAGAGACAATGATGATATTGTTGCATAATTCTCTTATGCGTGTGCAATTCCCTTTAATGTGACTAGGATTCCATACTTTAAAAATGAAATTAAAAAGGCCATTGATTTTGGATAGGGCTATGTTCTTCCCGGTTCTGAAATTTTAAGGACCACTTTACTAAAGAGAACAAAAGACAGAGTGACAGAAAAGTTGGTTTAGATTAAAGAGTTTTGGAAGCACACAAGATGCACAATTTTGAGTGATGTTTTTTCATATTTGTGCCATCACCCATTGATCAATGTGCTTGTTTATAGTCCTCAAGGTGTACTTTTATTGAAGGTAGTTAATGCAATGGATCAAGTGAAGACATCATAATTTGTTTTTGGAATTTTGGATGACAATTCAAGAGGTTTGGGAGAAAAATGTGGCCCATGTTATTATAGATAATGCATCAAATTTTGTTGGTGCAAGGAGAGTGATTATGGAAAATTATAATCAAATTTATTGGACCCCTTGTGCAGCTCACTACTTGGATTTAATGTTGTATGATTTAGCCAAATTTCCTTGGGTCAATGAGATAATCCGAAGAGCCAAAAAAATTGCAAACTTCATCATCAACCATCGTCTCACTTTGAGTATATATAGGAAGAATGCATCTAAACAGTTGTTGAGGCCTTGTGATACAAGGTTTTCCACTTTTTATATTACTCTAAAGATAGTTGTTGAGGAAAAAGCAAGCCTAAGAGTTGTTGTTTGCAATAATGTGTGGGAGAGATCTCCCATTTCAAAAGAAACTAAGGGGAAAAAGGTTGATAAAATAGTGCTCCATAATGGATTTTGGGAAAATGAAAAAAAGGTTTTTAAAATATGTGGCCCAATTGTTAATGTGCTCCGCATGGTTGATGGTGACAAATATTGTATGTTTTTTTTTTTTTTTTATGAAAGCATTGATCGTTGCAAAGAGACCTTTGCAAGTGCTTTTAATAATGTGGAATTTGATTACCAGGAGATATGGGAGGTAATTGATCAAATATGGAAGATGATGCATCCTCCATTACAAACAAAATCATGTTATTTCCACCCTAGATTGTTTTGGTTACCAATACATAAGGATGAAGAATTCATGAATGGCCTTATCTAGCCTATTGAGAAGATAAATCTGGATCCAAAAATTACATGTTTGGTCAGATGTAATTTGAGGACGTACATGTTAGAAGAAGGGTTATTTAGAACAAAATCAGCAAAGTATGATAGAAGCATAGGTGATCAAGCATTATGGTGGGAGTGTTATGGATCAGGGGCACTGTAATTGCAAAATTTTGAAATTTATATCTGAAGCCAGGGATCAAGTGCATCAGTGTGTGAAAGAAATTGGATTTACTTTCACCACATTCATTCCATGAAAAGAAATATATTTTTTTCTAGAATATTAGAAGATCTTGTTTATGTTTGTAGTAACCTGCAGTTGGCTTTGAAAAATGTGGCTAAAGAGTCATCCAATTCAACTTCTTCGTGGATCGATCCTGTTCCTAATGCATCAATGGATGACGTTGATTTTTACATTGATAATGACATTGATATGGAATTGAGTGATGACTCTGATGTTGAAGCATCTAGCGGATTCATAGCCCCTACTGTTCTTGATGATATAGAACTTTTGGATGTAACAAGTGGCCCACGGGAACATCAAGAATAAAACTTTTGTTCTTGTTTTAGGCTTCTAGTTTACTTTTTGCATGAAACTACCAAGCTACTTTAAAATTTAAAGTTTATATATTTTGAATACATTTTTATCAGACTGTATTTCAATATATGGAATCTGATATAGCCCATGGTTTTGTTGAATTTTATATGGGTGTCAATGTCGATGATGAATTTCTCACCTTATTTACTATGTATGGCAGTTGGTTCTTTATTGGAATTTGGAACTAACTTTCATGACTTATATGTGGAAATGATTTAAATGTTTGAGCAGTAATCCTATGTGTTTGCAATGTGTCAATGCATTATGGACTTCGAAAATTGACATGCATATTTTTCTATCTATCATAAATTTTTAGATTCCTTGACATATGCCCAAAGTACATACAAATTACGTTAGAATCATAAAGATGAATGTCACGTTTATTTTCCAGCCTTCTTAAAATTGACTTTATATATATATATCTATATATATATCTATATATATATTATTTTTCAAATTTCTATATGTTGAATTTTATGCCGAATTTTCTTGGAAAAATTTTAGGTGCCGAACTTTATTCTAATTTCAAGGTCGTCGAACTCGAACACGAACATGAACGTGGTGACTTAGTAGTTCAACCAAGAGGCTCATTCTACCGGATGTGTAATTTCTCCTTTAAAATAAAAATAAAAGTTCAAAATTAATATTTTTATTACTTAAAAACTGGTAAGAGTCAATAACCACTTGGATACTTGGAAAAAAACTTTAATCATAAAAAAAAAAATGACAAGAATTTGAGATTGAATAAATCTGAATTTAAAAATTGTTATTTCAATATAAGAGTGTACCCTTGAATTAATAAATTAGTCAACAAGACATTTCTACTATATCTGTGTTTTGTCTTTATTTTGTTTAATTATATTGAAACATGTAATCATAAGACTGACGAAGAACAAAGCCATCGAGATGGGCTAACATGATCTTAGAGTCAACTCTGTCTCTCCAACTGCTGTGGCCACTACCCTTCTAAGAAATCACCTAAAACAAGGAAATGCTTTGGTTGTTTCAGAAGATGATAAAGTTGTCATGGAGACACTTTCCAATAGTGTTTTCAACTTAAAGGGAGTGACTCTTAAAAGCTGACGATATTACGGAGGCTGGTCTGTACCTGCCTAGTGATGAGGCTAAATATGTCAACAACCATAACCTGGTAGTGGATAGGAAATTTCAATTGTTAATTATTTTTGATAAGTGTATATTATTATTATTATTATTATTATTATTATTATTATATATATAATTTATTATTTATTTTTATGAATAATAATAATTCTATTAAAATATTATAGTACAAATGAAGTTACAAGCGGGAGAAATTAGATAGTAGGGAAGTTAGTAATGAACAGTCAGCCTCGGTCCTGTATCGTAGCGAAGAGAGAACATATAGGATCTAGAAGAGAAACATTAGAACCCTGAAATACAAACTCGAGAAATTACCGAAGATGGGTAGAAGACAATCATAAGAATTTACCCAGAGTGGGTAGATTACTTGAAACAACATTTATTTCCTTTTTTTTGCAACTTTGACCCTACCATCCTTAGGCGGGTAGGCTGAGAGCACTTGAACATTGTTGATGATCAAGGGAAGAGTCTCCTTATCTGAGTCGAAGGAGGCTGACTCATGAGATCGTTTCTAAGTGTTCGAGGAAGCATTGGGCTCTCTAAGGTCTGCCAAGATTATTTTCTTCTCTTACATCATGACCTCCTCATCAGTTTCAATTTCCTCATCATCCGAGCTGAGGGAGTCAATCTCATCCATGTGAGGTGGATCACATGGTTTCCACCTTTTAGATTTCAATTTTTTAAGTCCTTTATTCTTTTGGACAAGGAATATGGTACAGGAGTTCTGAAGATGCCCTATTTGATGGCAGTGATGACATCAGAATGCAGTTTTCTCATAATCCAAGGTCTAACACCAAATGAAATCCCCTACTCTGAGAATGATTTTATCGAGAAATTTTTTTCTTAAGTATATGATTCAACACATATTCTGCCATATGTGTATATGCCTTTTTCTCCCATGAAGGGATCTATAGCTAGAAAGTGACCCAGAGAGTTTCTGATACTTTGGAAGATGGAGGAGTGCCAAAGATGAGCAGGTAATTTTGGTAGCTTGACCAAAATCAGAAGTTTGGTGATGAATATCATGGAGGGATTTAAGTCTAGGAACCAGGGGGTGAGGAACATCCCTGCTTTCCCCCAAAACCATGGACCACTAGTTAAGAATTTTTTATATTCCTCATCAAAAGAAAACACAACTATGAAGAAGCCCTTTGAGAAGAAGAATACCTTGTTGTTATTGGTCTAGGTGGAATGGATCCTTTGGTATAGATCTATTGTTTAAGGCCATAATCCATTGAATCGATAAATAATTGTAGATTCTACAAATATTTTGTGCCGGTTTTCAAGATCTGGGTGGGAAATTTCTATAGAGGGCATATCCTCTGATTTATCCACCAAAAAAGGATTGGGGGCCACCGAAGGTTGAGAAGTATTCTTAGTAGGCTTTGTATGGAAAACATATTTGTAGGAGAAGGCTTGTGCAGAAGAAGGTTGTCCAACAGCCCCTCCTCGCAAGCGAAGGGATAAAACCATAGAGGAATCCTTTTCAGTATGATAAAATGAGAGAGGATGAGAGTTCTCAAGTTTTTTACCTCCATATAGAAGATTTTGATAGGCATAAGCTATACCCAACTTGAGTTCTAGAGCTTGAAGAGATCTTTTACGAGATCGGTTGAATGAACCCAAAGCAACAAGGATTTTACGGAAGAACGATCTGAATCTAAAAGGAGGGAGATAGGAAATCAGGGGCTCGCTATCTAGTATATCTCCATCGAGGGGCTAGAGTGCCAAGCTTTGCAAGCTTGCTTCAACTCTAGGTTGTCTCTATGCATTTATCTTTTTAATTTTTTTGGGCATAAAGGTTGTCCTGTCGCCGAAACTAGGGCAGCACGGAGGGGTGGAGAGTTTATTACCTTCAGGGTCTGAATGAGACAATCGCTAGACTTCTCCTGAATCCAAAACATGTTGGCATCCAAATGTGTCACATTGGAGATGGGAACCCTCCCAATATGGTCTGCAATGGAGCTGTCGTCCCTCAAAACATGGATAGCTACCTTCCTGACTGCAGTTGAGAGTGCAAAGATTTTTTTGAGCTAGCCACCCTGCACCTTAGACTTTCCTCCAGGTCTGTTGCTCGGAAGGTGCGCCTTGTGATTCTTCAATGACCCATCTGTTCTCAGGCTTAAACGAGCTTCAGGGCTGACCTACAATCTCACAATGGCAGAGGGAAGGAGATCACTTGTGTAAACCCTAGTGTTCTTCATCCTCCGCACCCTTTCTAATAAGTGTATATTATTAAAATTAGTACAATTCTATAAATTAAATGGCTATTAAATAATAATAAGCATTAATTTATGATAAATATCTTACCTTAAGATAAATCTAACATTGTTTAATTATGAATTTTGAACTTTCGGTTTTTGTTTTACCACTTTAAAATTAAATTAAATTAAATATAATATTGGTTTTTCACAAATCCAAATTTAAAATAAAAAACAATTACTAAAAAAATTACTCAAATGTTTTTACATCAAATAATGAGGTTCTGTAAATGACCCATGGAGAATGTAGAAGTAATTTAACCAAAAGGAATAATATTATTTTTAAAAATAATTATAAAAATATATTGTAAAGTATTTTAATGTTTTTGAGGTATAAGGATTTTAAATATTTAATTTCTTTCATTATTTTTATAGTGTTGTTATAAATGTTGGAATATGTAATTTCTATTTGTTTATGTGTGAAAATATTTGTGGATTGTTCATATTTGTTGGTTTTTTAGGTAGAGTTTATTTTTTAGTCTTTAAGAGATTTTTAGAGGTAATTTGATTTGACAGATTCTCTCCAACAAGATGCTTCCTATATTCATGTGTGAGTGAGATATTTCCTCAACTTGTTATTCATATGTCCATGATAGTATGTCTATCTTGGGAGAACATCCATGTACTTATAAGTGTACCAATATTTGATTAATGAAAGCTCTGAAATAAGATTTTGGTCTCTATAAGATCTACCTTCCCATTTTAACATGGTATTAGAGAGGGCTTTGCAACATGCGAGTTCACATTTAGATTGTAGATAGTTTGAGTAGACCTCTCCTATAGTTTTTCTATAGTTTGTTCTCCATCGTTTAGAAATTTTGTCCCACTTGATTATAAATATTTACTTTAAAGGTCATTTATGTTGTTTTCCACCACTATGATTTAGTGTGGAGTGATTGGATATGTGCTGTTGAAATTTCCTGTATGAAAAACCAAGAATAATATCAAAGAGGCCAAGTGAGAAGTGTTTTTGATAGCTTTGAGGTGGTGAAACGAAATGAGAAAATGTTTAGACCACTGATAGGTTGCAGGATCTTTGGATTGAAAATCATTTCATTATTTTCATGTATTTCGGGTATGGTGATAGTGGGTTGTAAAATATGTTCTATAAGTTCTCTCATAGAAGCAATATGTTGAGCAAAGTTCGAATCTAAAAGGGGTGCGCCCTCATTGCAAGGTCGAAAGCCTAAATCACACTTATTGTTGGATATTCCAATAAATAACAACACATTTAAGCCCTACAGCTTGAATTCAAGTATCATAGGTTCACATGCAAGTAAATCAATATGGTCACATAAGGATTCAAGAAAACAATAGGCTCTAGAAATTTTGTGTTGGGTATGGAGGATGATTATCATCCTGATTTATAGGTCTTTGTTTTAGCTGGATGTATACCTTAGGAAGACTATACACCACTCCACGCAGGGGGGAATGGTCCCCCCTGGGGGTTCAGGGAGGCAATCCCCCCCCGCTAGGGGGTCCGAAGGCTAGCAGTCCCTTGTCGGGGGTTCAGGGGAAGCAACCTTGAAGCTAAAAATAGATGTAAAATTTCCTTCTAAAATATTGTAATTTCATAGTCAAGTTGGGTCTTTCATTAGGCAGATGATATGATGGTAGAAGTTATGTTTAATTTAGGTTTTTTTTTCCCTAGAAGGCAACCCCTCTATTGTATGAGGGAATTATATTGTGGTTGTGTGTTGAGAGCGTATTGTAAGCGAGAAAGAGAAAGGGGGACCGTGTGAGAGAGTTGAGGATATTACAATGGATTTGTTGTAGGTTGTCTCTCTTCATTTTGTTGGATAATATAAAGGAAAGACTGCTTGTTTCTCCGTGGACATAGCCCAAGTTGGGTGAATGACATATATATGTGTCTTTATTGTTTTATATGTTTTTTCTGTTTGTATTTCTGCTTATTTTTATTTGTTCCATTGCTCCGTAATATATAATTTTGTAACAACTTGGTATCAAAGTCAAAGGTCTTTGGTCGATAAAACGTGTTGGAAAGAAGAGTTCGGTTCAAGGGAGCAAATGGCAGAAGGTATGTTTAGGTCGAGAAATTTAATGGCCAAACCCCCACCTGTGAAGATGCAAGATGAAGCATATTTGCATTTGAAAATTTCGTAACTACCATCGAGCGAAAAATGAAATAAATACTTCGTTAATAAGAGGCAGCACTGGATATTTTTGATGTAAAGGTACTGGAACAATATGGTTGTGCTTTCGGAAAATATCATTAGCCTTCAATATTTCAAAATACGAAATTCGACAACAAAGGGTTTAGTGACGGCATCGTTAGAATATATGAAAAACCCTCGGCCTCAAACAAGGTATTTCTTATGAAACGACTATTTAATATGAATATGTTGGAAGGTGGATCTGTTGTCGCTATTTAAACAATTTAATACTACAAGGAGTTAATTTAGGGTGTACTTGAAGATGAAGTTAGTGGACCGTTATTTCTATGCTCATTAACATAATGTCGAAATGGTTTAAAGGCTATGTAGTTATGGCCATTAGTAACTCTGTCTCTGGATCTAGTACTTTAAAGTTTGATGATGTTGTTGGTGCTATCCTTAGCGAGGAAATGCGACGGAAAAGCTCCGGTGAGACATTGGGTAATGCTTTGAGTGCAGAGTCTAGGGGAAGAAGAATGGAAAGAGGAAAGAGCTTGGGTTATCGCAGTAAATAAAGGAAAGGCAGATCCACCCTAGATCAGATAAAGTGTTGGAAATGCATGAAGAAAGGACACTCGAATAAAGACTCGTAAGCTTCAGAAGGAAATGAAGGAGAGCCACACAACAAGAAAACAATCATGAAGAAAATGTGAAAGGTGATGTGTCAAGTTATACGCTTTCGATTCTTCGTATAAGGTTATTAATGCCCGTGTAGACAAGGGCTTGATTCCATGCTACATCACAAGAAACATTTTCATGACTATGTTCGATGATATTTTAATGGTGTTCAGTTTTAGGTGATGATAGACCCTATAAAATCATTGGAATGGGTAAAGTTGGTGTAAAAATAGTAGAATGGAAACCAATGGTTATTAAATTAGGTAAGGTATGTTCCGTATCCGAAGAAATACAGTGATTTAAGCAAGGCATCTAGGTGGTCATGCTTGTGTGACAACTTTCACAGATAAAACTTGGAAGGTCACCAAAGGAGCGCTGGTAATAGCAAAAGGTGAAAAGGTTGGTACATTTTATTTATGCAATGGTATTTCTAACTCTGTTAATGCTTTAACTTCCAAAGGAGCAGATGCAGCATTATGGCATCATAGGCTCGGACACATGAGTGAGAAGGGAATGAAGATTCTTCACTCAAGAAATTTGTTGCCAGGGTTGAAGAATGTTGATTTGGATTTCTGTGAGAATTGCATTTATGGAAAACAGAAGAGAGTCATATTTCTTAGAGTTGGGAAAGAAAAGAAGAGCGAAAAATTGGAGCTTGTGCATACAGATGTATGGGGACCTGCTCAGGTATCATCTCTCGGTGGCTCTCGTTATTATGTTACTTTTATTGATGATGCAACTAGAAAACATGGATTTATTGTATTCAGAATAAATCTGATGTATTTGATACTTTCAAGAAATGGAAAGCTTTGGTTGAGATTGAGACAGGAAAGAAGTTGAAGTGTCTCAGATCAGACAATGGAGGTGAATATTGCAACAAATAGTTTGATAGGTACTGTTCAGAGCATGGAATTCGCAGAGAGAAGACAGTTTCAAGAACACCACAAGAAAATGGTGTGTCAGAAGGAATGAATAGAATAATCATGGAGCGTGCAAGGTGCATGAGATTGCATGCAGGATTGCCTTTACAATTTTGGGCAGATGCTGTAGATACTGTTGTTTATCTAATAAACAGAGGGCCTTCAAGTTCTTTGGATGGTGGTATTCCAGAGGAAGCATGGACAGGTAAAAAGGTAAACTACTCTTTTTTAAAGCCTTTTGGTTGTGAGGCCTTTGTCCATATTAATAAAGAAAAGAGAACAAAGCTTGAGGCAAAATCAAAGAAATGTACCTTTATTGGATATGGTGTTAATGATTTTGGTTATCGCTTATATGATTAAAAAACAAAAATCATTAGGAATGAATATGTAATATTCAAATGGAAAAGTCTTGTATATGATCAAATAAGAAAATGGTATTGTAGTGTCATAAAATAAATAACACATGTACCGACAAGACTACTTAAAAAGTAAAGATGCCTGAAAATAACAATAATTAATAGCCACAACAATAGAAACCACCACAATAACAATAGGCACCTCAAACACCTGAAAGTGGTGTCAGAAGGTCTACTAGGATAAGTAGACCACCTGAACGATACTCTCCTTCATTATATTATGTATCATTGACTGATTTTGGTGAACCATATTTTGATCAAGAAGCAATGCAGGTAGAAACCAGGAAGAATTGGGTGCTATCCATGAAAGAAGAGATGGACTGCTTGGTACATAACTAGACTTGGGACTAAGTCAAGTTTCTTGCATTTAAAACAAAATTGTAGAATAAATGGGTTTATAGGTTGAAGGATGGAGGTGGAGGAAAACATAGGTACAAAGCTAGAGTTGTGGCGAAGGGGTTTGGATAGAATAAAGGTATTTACTTTGATGGAATATTTTCTCCTATTGTTAAAATGACTTCAATCATCACTATTTTAAGTCTTGTAGTAGTGGAATATTTTCATCTTGAAGAGTTAGATGTAAAGATAACTTTTCTCCATGGAAATTTGGAGGAAGAGATTAATATGCAACAACCACAAGGATATGAGTAAAAATGGAAATAAAAATTCGAGTACAAGTTGAAGAAGAGCTTATATGTCTTAAAATAGGCTCTGAGGCAGCGGTATCTAAAATTTGACAGGTTTATGTCTGAAAAAGGTTATACTAGATGTCACTTTGATCATTGTGTTTAACTCAAAAAGAAAAATGATGGCAATTATATTATATTGTTATTGTATGTAGATGACATGCTTGTTGCATGGTATAACGTGCAGGAGATAAATGTGCTGAAAGGAAAATTGGTCGATTTGCAATGAAGGATTTGGGAGCTGAAAAACAAATCCTTGGTATGAGAGTAACTAGAGAGAGGAAAAATCACAAATTAACATTGTCTCATAATGAGTACATACAAAAGGTGTTGGAAAGATTTAATATGAAAAATGAAAAACCAGTCAAACATAGTAAGGATATGTTCCCCGTGACCCAAAGAGAAATGGACTATATGCCTAAAGTTCCATATGCATTAGCCGTTAGAAGCTTAATGTATGCAATGGTTTGCACAAGGCCTGATATATCAAATGCAGTGGGAGCTCTACGAAGGTACATGAAAAATCTAGGGAAAGAACATCAGATGGCTGTGAAATGGATTCTCGGGTATTTTAGAGGTACCACAAATCAAGGATTATGCTTTGGTGGGTCAAACATTGCTTGGCAGGGATATGTTAATGTAGATGTGGTAGGTGATAGAGATAATAGGAAGAGCACCACAGGTTATGTATTTACTGTAGGTGTAAAAACTGTGAGTTGTGTTTCGAAAACACAAAGTGTTGTTCCACTTTCAACAATGGAAACAGAATATGTTGCTACTATAGAGGCTAGTAAAGAAATGATTTGGTTACAAATGTTTATGGATGAATTAGGTAAGAAGTGGGAGATGGGTAGTTTATACGGTGACAACCAGAGTGCCATTCATATTTAAAATAAATCATTATTTCATTCCAAGCCTAAAAACATACATCTCAATTACCATTTCATTTGATCATTGTTGGAAGATGAACAGTTGAAGCTGGAAAAGATACACACTAGCTAGAATCCTGCATAAATGTTAACAAATGTTGTAACAAAGGAGAAACTAAGGTTCTGCTTAGTTTTAATTGGTCTTCAAATATGATGATGAATATGAGAAATAACCAAGTCCAAAGTGGAGTCACTGTCCAAAAAATGTAGTGGTGGATTTAATACAATCAATCTCCAAGTGGGAGATTGTTGGGTGCAAAGCCTAGTTATTATCCTAATTTAGATGTCTTTTTTTCAGCTGGATGTATACCCCAAGAAGACTATACATTGCTTCATGTTGGGGCAGGGGGCACATCCCCCCTATCTATGGAGTCTAGGGGCTAGCAGTCCCCCGGTGGGGATTTGGGGGCAGCTAAAAATAGATGTCAAATTTTGTTGTAAAATATTGTAATTTTGTAGTCAATCTAGGTCGTTCATTAGGTAGATGATTTGATGGTATAAGTTCTTTTTAATTTAGGTTTTTTTCCTAGAAGGAAACCCCTCTCTTGTATAAGTAAATTGTATTGAAAATTTGTGTTAAGAGTGTATTATGGGCGAGAAAGAGAAAGGGGGACTGTGTGAGAGAGTAGATGATATTACATCGGATCTACTGTAGGTCGCATCTCTTCATTTCTCTTGATGATATAAAGGAAGGACTGGATGTTTCTCCATGTACATAGCCCAAGCTTGGTGAACCACATATATCTGTGCCTCTCCTGTTTTATATGTTTTATGTGTTTCTATTTGCACGTAGTTTTATGTGTTCCATTGATATGTAATATATAATTTTCTAACATTTTTGGAAAGATTACAAGCGAGTCTAGCCACACATAAACGTTTTAATGGATGTTCTTACCCATTATTAATCATGAGAAATAGTAGTAACATGATAGGTATTTGCATGATATAGAAAATTATGTTCAAGGTGGTATTGATGGCATCTATGAGTGTGAACACATCCATGTTTACGATCTCGGTGGAATCATAACATGGAAGAGTGGATACATATGAAAATGGTGATGAATATATATCTCTTCGACATTGATCTCGGGGATGTAAGTTTGAATGCCAAGAGAGCATGTGATATTTTTTAATGATGCTAGAGGGGGTTATGTAAGGGAAATGTTTCTACCATGACTAGTAGTGAAGATAGGAGTTATTGTTAAAGTGAATGAATGAACTTGTAGTGAAGGATCTAGCCTCATAGATTCTTTGCTTTTGATATCATAGGAATACATCTGAAAAAATCCTTTCAAGGAAAGGAATAACAATTAACAAGAAGTATGTTGAAATCCATAAGTAGTTGAAAAAGGAATTTGATAAGTGGTGTGGAGTTGGTTAAGGGATTCCATGGAGCATCCAATTGAATTCTACCAAGAGAAAAAAATGAAAAAAAATATGTACATTCATTTTTATTTCTCCCCTTGGATAACAAAGATCTAATATTGATCTGAACACAAAAATTTCAAGATCAAGAGGTGATGCTTTGGGTTAAACTATGCAATAACAATTATGGTTGGAAGAATGATAAAGTGAATTTCCCATGAAACTTATTGGTTGTGGTAGTTTTTGTTCTGAATTTAATTTACATCTTGGAAAAGGATGCCCTTAACCATTTCATTAAAGGAAATGCCTTTCCTTGCAATTCCTATTTCACATAAGGTATGTGGCTTATGAATTTAAGTGCTTAGTTTAGATCTGCTTTAGTGGATAGAGGATGTGGGAATCAAATGTATATTTGGTGAGGTGATAAAGGTCATTAAGATAATTGTGGAGTCTGGTAAGAAGCTAGAATTAGATCCACATTTGTAAATTTTATTTTCCAATTTAGTTTCTATGAAAATAATTAATTCACCATTCTAACTATTTCTTGAACGAGCGATCATGCATTTCATTTGACCAAATTTTATGTTTCAGAGAAGTTATGGAAGTGTTTCAAATCTCCTAAAAATAGGTAATGCATATTGAGGCTAGATAAATCTATATGAAATAATAGGTTTTTTTGAATTTATTTATCATGATAAATCACATGGGAAATTCGAGAAATTGTTGTGACTATGACACTAAAGATTTGAAGGTCAATCATGTGATAGAATGAGTTATGGATGATTCCACGATGTTAGTTGCACATGAGGGGTAAATTCAAGGAGCAATTAAATCAATATAAATGAAAAAAATGAATTCTTGGGGATACATTATTTTTGAGTGGAAAAATCAAATTTCCAATACTGAAAGTAGTGGAAACATCATGATGACAAATGGAAATAATGTCAATTTTAGAAAACATGTTTTATGCCACAAGTCATTGGAAAACACAAGATTAAAACTAGGAACTTCCAAAAGCCTCAGTGTTTAGTATGACTCATCAGATCATACCTACAATTCCAAAAAAGTAACCTTATGCAAATCACTTCATTTTCCAACATAACTAAAAATAGTTTTAACTGTAAAGCTAATATGATAGAAAAAAAAAAGTCATGAATTCCCATAGTTGGATATGTTAAACCAAAAATGATATTCCCAAATATTCCATTCCTCGGGCACTAAAGGTGTCCTTATTGAATTAATTCATTTTCTATAATCGTCTCTCCTATTTTTGTTTCCACCACACAGTTTCCATTGCTACTTTGGTTTTCCACTGTTGACTTGTCGAAGCTTTTGGTGTCGCCTGAGTTCATATTTTGATAGCCACATTGAACAAATTCGTAATATAATGAAATTTAAATAAATTTTGTTGGAGGTATTCGGTTCAAACTAAGGATGAAAGGTGATAAAGATATTGATGCTATATCCTCGTGGGGATATCTAATATTCATGGATCGGTGAGACACCAATTCTCTTGCTTTCCCTCTTGTACGATATATATTTAGTTGACCTCGATAACCCATTCCATTTTTTTGGATTTTCCTTTCATTTACTTTAATTCCTCCCACTACAGTGGTAGAGTTCCATAATGTTGTGTGTCTTAAAAGTTAATAACATATTTACTCACATATATTTTAACTTCATTTTTTGCATGGAAAGATATTGGAATCAAAATTTTAGATCTCATGAGAAAATTATATGCATCACAATATTTTATAAATGTGAAATTAATATTATAATATAAATATATATTATTTATCTATTAGTTAATTGGTATTATTGTTATAATATATTGTGTAAATTATGATATTCACAATCAAATATTTATAAAATAAAAAATTTATAAAAAATTTGGTCATCCACATTTCGTAATGAATGGTGATACTTCAGAATTCTTTGACTAATATGATGAAGGATGGCTCGATCCACATTGGGTGAATAGAAATTTTGCCTAGAAAAACTAAGTAAACAATGAGCCATTCTACCAAGGAAATTTGTACTTCGAGTACCTCTTTTCCACTAAATGTTTGAAACTAGTAATTTTCGAATATTTGGTATATTTTATATAAGCTTATTTTATGGTGAAATAATGGAAGTTCTGCCATTTCTTCTCCAAACCTATCCTGAAAGAGAGCTAGCAACCACCATAGAGGATTGGGAGAAGCAGGAATGCGGAAGTTTTCAATTTGATCTAATTTTCATAACTGATACAATAAGAAACGGATTTTCTCTAACTTCGGTTGTTGAATTTTTAGTGGTTGAGATTACTGAATTTTAGAGATTGTTGAGTTTATTTGAATATAAGATATTTTCTCTAATTAATTGACTCCTTTCAAGATATTGAGTCAAATTTTTTTTTTTATAGGTTGACAATATCAATTTTTAGTGGTTGTTGGACTTTATTTGGATAAAAGAGATTTTATCTAATTAGTTGAATCCTATTTTTGTGTGTGGTTGAGATATTGATTTTTATGGTTGGATCTATTTGGATATCAAAAATTATATCCAATTGGTTGGCTTCTATTCTAGTGTATGGTTGAGATATTGACTCTACACATTTTATTAATCCTTTAAGATTTTGAGTTTATCCTAAGGCATATATTTATGAATTTATATACAATTATTTGTTGAATATAACACTCAACACAGATTTGAGGTGTGAAAACAATGTCTAGTCTCTGAGTTCTCTAGGTGATGTCAATGTGTAAATGGATAGTTTTCTTTGTTTGCTAATATTAAATGGGTATCTTTTATTTTGTGTCTTGGTTACTAGATCACAGTAGAAAAAAGCATAATATTAGGTTGGTTTTCAATGAGGTGGTATTATAGAGAAATCAGGACTGAGACAAAATAAGGAAGAAAATAGATAACTTTTAAAGCATAATATTCATAAATATGTCCAAATATTATCAAGTTGAACCCCAACTGCCAAATCATGTGACCTACAATACTCAATCATTACCCTCGCACATTTTGAAACACTATCAACTTAAATTACATGATCTTAAGAAGGAATTATAGCAATGTAAAGTGAATAATATGCTTTTGTACCAAAAGAGCCAGACATAACAAGAAATTGAGATCTAATCAAGTCCAATTGGATATACCTTCCATAAATATCAGATTAAAATGAGAAGAAATGTTGTGAGAGAGTACATATTTCTAATTTTTTGGTGATTTAAAATGATGTCAAACTAATGGAAAAAAACAATTTTGAAAATAGCGATCCTAGATCTATCTACCTCCACAAAACCTAACGTATTTTAGACTAGGAATAAACAATATATCATTACCAAAAATGGAAATAACGTAAGTTTTGATAAACATGGATTTTATGCCACAAGTCGTTCGAAAAAACAGGAGTCAAATAAACATGGATTTTATGCCACTAGTCATTTGAAAACACAAGATTCAAACCAGGAACTTTCGAAAGCCTCAATGTTTATTATGACTAATCAAATCATACCTACAATTCCAAAAAAGAAACCTTCTGCAAATCACTTCATTGCCCAACTTGCTTAAAAATAGATTTAATTGTAAAGCTAACATGATAGCATAGCAAAAGTCATGAATTCCTATAGTTGGATATGTTAAACCAAAGATTATCTTCCCAAATATTCCATTCCTTTGGTATGTATTTGAACCTTCAGGGGAAATTGGTAGTTACTATTAATTATAAAAGGAATTAATATATGATTTAATCAATATTCTTTAACCATGGATGTTCACCCCCTCTTTACCATGGAAGTTCTTAACTTGTAAATAGTTTTTGCTACAATATCATGGGTCAATACCATGGTTTATCAATACCAAATACCAAATATGACGCATTTTGATATGAGTATTTTTTTAATTAATTTATTTGAGATCAATTAATTAAAAGAGTGTAACTATCTTGGAGATAAATCTTAAAAATTAATTTATGTATACTACTATGCATATTTTAGCATATTCCATGGAGATTAAATCATTACCATCCATCTAATAATTACTAATAATTAAATTAAAACTGTAGAGGGCATATTCTGAAATAGACATGTCTAAATAAAATAAGCATCTACATTATATTTTATGAATATGAATAACAGTTGATGGTGAAAGTGATTTATGAAAATAAAAATTGTACTAAATAGCTCACACAATTAATTTTAGATTCAACATTAAAATTTTCCAAATCCTAAACCCACCTTATATATATAAATATATATATATACATATTAATTTAACATTAAAAATATTGTTTTTCTCTTGAAAGGTAATTATGATGTTAACAAGGAATTGAATGTTTTTAAACGTTTAATGTTGAATTCTTCTTTTCCATGAGCTAGGGTTTCACCGCACTAATGTTCTATCGTGCAAGGGTTGGGAACTGTTACTTATGTTCTGTAGTACCCATTTTTCATCTTGCACATGTTTATTTTATTGTCATCATGTGTCCTCCGGACTAGTTGGTCCCATGTGAGGCCCTCCTGGGGGAGGGGGATCAGTCCCCTCCTTCAAATCAATTTTAACCAATGCCCATTACTTGAACGCAGGCTCCTAAAAAAGAAAAGGAAACTCGAAAGGAAAGAAACCTGAATGATCAGTGATGGGAGCCCAATGGAAAACAAGTTTGAAAGGTCAGTACCTCCCTAAGGCTATGAAAAATCCTAGAGTAGTGATCATGAATCATCACCTAGAGAAATATAGGAATTTCATGTAAGATGACGCCATCATTTATGAATTCATGGGAATTTGTCCCTGAGAATCATACATACTCCATTCAATCAAACTAAAATGGCAACCGAAAGCCCCATTTGACCTCTACTTCTAAGCCAAGGGATTCTTCACAGTCATCTTTGAAGACCTGGAGGAGTGCAAGTGCATTCGGACAATGGGCCATATTTTATGAATATTGGTGTCCTTTTTATGTGCCATTGGGAACCCTACTACAACCCTCAAAAGGAATGGTTCATTGCAGCTCCCATCTAGGTGTGTATGTATTGTCTACCCAAGGAATTCTAGGAAATAGACATTCTGAAATCAATCGACAACCCAATTAGTGATTTTGTTCAAATCTCAGAGATCACTTGGCATCATAGCTTCTCCTCTTACGCTCGCATCTCTGTGTACATGAATATACCCCAACCCCTATCAGAATTTATCCAAACAGATTACCAGGATTAAATATAGTGTCAACCTTTAGACTAGAAGCACGTTCCCGTCAAATGTCGACTCTGTCACGAGTATGGTGACTTGTTTCAGGATTTCCCCTAGGCCACTTCTCACCCCCTAAATCCATCCCTCGATGGATTCCAGTAAGTACCTAGGCGACGTCCTCCTATAAAATCCCCTCCCTGCCACAAACCACCAGGCCCTGCTCAAATTTCTCCAGTACTTTCCACGTAGACCCCTAGTCATCTCCCCAACAACCAATTTTCCATACTAGCAGATCCGAGCATGAAAGAAAATATAACATCTTTGGTAGAAGAACCTCCACCTCAATCTATAATGGACGTTGAGGTCGGTCCAAAAAACCCTAAGAAAAATCACCCAAGTAAATGCAAGTCCCCAAATGCACAACCAATAGGAAAAGAAATACAAGAGGTCCCTCACCAACTCACCTCTGACGAGTGGGTAATACTGGCTCTAGGCATCAAGGGCGCATTCTTTGTGAATAGAACCTACACTTGGAATAATCTGTAGGGATTTAAGCATTAGATTGCTTCACACCTCGATCGCTTTCTCATTTTTGAAGACATTCTTCGGCAGGATCTCTTTTTTCAAGCCGTGATCCTTCACTACATGGGATTGGATCATTGGTCCATTTGTTTGTAGATCGATTTGCAAATGGGCACCAAAAATCATCCTTTTCGATTAGAGTCCTTTTGGTTGGATAGGCAAAATTTCTTGGCCAAACCGAAAGCATGGTGGAATGAAATTAGAATGAAGGATGAGAATTTAATGGAAACTTTCCAACTCAAACTGAAGGAACTAAATTAGAAAATCGAAGAATGGATTCTCCTAGATTTTTGCAATATCTATCAGGAAAAATAAAGGTTGTAAAAATACATGTGGTAAATCCAACTATTGTTCCTTGGGAGACAATATCTAACTGTTAGGAGATCAGTGCCCAATACATTCACTATCACTTATAACTATTTTTTTTTGTTTTCCCTTCATATGGTAACCCCAGAATTTTATATTAAAACCACTTAATCTTTATTGATAACAAAACTCTTCAAAGTGCCTATAAATGATAAATGTGCATGAATAGGAGAAGATTAAATGATATTGAAAAACCATTAATAATATGTTGTAAATTACAGAAACTATTATCTCTGGTTTAGAATAAAATGGTTGCAAGAAATGTCTTCAAAATAAAGGAGGGTATTATTAAGGAGATTGACTCTAACTCACAAATGAAAATTAGACACTAGCAAATTCATTACTTTACTGCAACAAAAGAAACATACATAAGATGGAAAATGAGGAACTCAACACATTCATTAATTGTTGGAAAATTATATGAAAAGCTGTATTAATTTCATAAAGACAAAGTAAAAAATTGGCAAAACTTCTCGGGCCCAAAGTCAGGAACCTCATTTATTCTCTAAAATAGTATTAAATACATTATTACAAAATGGACAGTTATGGAACTATCAACTTCCGAAATTGTTTTCTTCGATCATTACAATAAAAAGTAGAAAATAAAAACATCTACAGTAAAACAAAGTAAAGTAAATTTGAAAAACCATTCAAGCATGAGTTGGTAGTGGTCTTAGAACCTTGAATGGAATAATTTCCTGGGTTTGCATCATTTTCTTGCAGGGACATCCATTCTTTGCATTTTCTCCATAGGTCTACATTTGGGCTGGGACAATTAGCAAGCTTGAGATTCGCCATTCTGAAATCTGTGATCCTGGAATATGGGGGTATTTCTGAAAACAAATTTTTCATCATCCATAATCGCTGAAATTATTTATGTAGAACATTCACAATCATGGCTCCCTTCATAATATAATTCTTTTCATGATTGTTCCCAATTTTACTCTTTGCCTCAACTAGCCATTTTTCAAATGAATCCCAAGGGAGAAGATTTGGTTGCTAGTCCCAACAGGATGCAAAACCAACTCTGGTTCTTTTATCAAACAACACATTAAAACTTCTCCTTTGACTTCCTTCAGCTCTTTCTTTGTATTCTTCATATATGAATTCTTGATGATCATCTTGTTAAAATCCAACACACATCGATTCTTTTCTTCAATCCTAAAATTCTTCAACTCTTGAGTAGTTTTAGAATTAATGCAATCAATTAATATATTGGCATATGAGGCCCTGTTTTGCAACTTCTCTTTATTGGAAACAATGACATTTTCCAGATCCCTCACAATAATATTTTCTTCCCAACAATGATCAGTAAATCCCATATGTTCTTGACAACATCAATAATTTCATTCCAAATAATCCCCCTGGCTTGAATAAGAGATAAATTTCCCTTCACTTTCTCCTTTAGCTCTTTGATCTCGTGAGAGGCATTCTCACCCTCCTTGCTATATTTCTTTGCATTTTCCTTGGTCATATGCAACTCACTCTCTATAATTAGTGGAAGACCCGACAATGGCAGCTTTATTCATCATTTTGAACAATTTTATGAGAATAGTTAGATGAGTTACCTGGTTGCATCAAAGTGGCTGCTGATTTGGCATTGGTACAAGAATTGTGAGGCTTTAACGGCTCAGGAGGCAGACGTGGATGAAAATAAGGATAAACCCCCTTTTATTGCGAAGGAAAATGAATGGTCAGGAGAAAAAAATACGAAAATGAATTAAATGATGAAGTGATTGACATACATTTGGGGCTGATGTGGAGGATGACGTGTAAGGTGAAATGGGTCACTTACTATCATTGTGGGGTCTGCTGGCTATCATCAGGCTATCATCACTGTGGGGGATTCCAAATTATGGGCTTGATCACAAGGCAGTGCCCCCACAGATGATCTGGGCCACACATTCTGGTCAGCCAGAGAGGGTCAAATATTCTAATGAAGACACCCTGCCAGTTAACCTCCAAGTACTTTGTGACTTAGCTCACCCTTCATCGGAGTCAGAAGTTTCAAATAGTGCCATCCAATAAACAAGTCACTTGTCCTTTAACCCAACGCTCCAAAGGTGTACCTACTATCTAACACATAACTTCAAATACCGCTTAGTGTCACTTTTTGAAAATTTCATTTTGTGCACACACACACACACACACATATATATATAATTTTCAAATTACATAATCTCCTATGTACAACCTACAAGAAATTTAAAACTAGCCAGAACATATGGCTCCACCTGGGGATAATGTTCCTCAGAAAAGGAACACTTGGAATGCAGATCAGTGGCTTCACCTCCGGCATGGAGTCAAAAAGTCACTTACACATTGCAATGACTTACTCACCGACCTATGTACAATGATCAAAATCATATATATTGTTATCACTCATAAAATTTTGAAACATTTTAGATAAGGTCATATAGGTCACTCACTAAATGGATAAGGTCTCCTAAGCCATTTCAAGGTGGTATAGGAAACATTTTGCATTTTTAATCGTATCCTAAGTTTTGAGATCACCTTCATTTATGCCATTTCATGTCAAATCAGTCCCATACCATGTAAGTTGTCATTCCCCATGCATTCAGACTCAAAAATATGAATCTGCAAATTTTTCAACTTTTCGTAGCATTTTACATAGGAAAACAACATAAAACACTATGACAACACATGATAATTTTGTAGCAAATATGAGGATTTCTTTGTTTTTTAACTTTTGAGTAGACAACTTCAAGGGTAGTTTCTGGGAAAATAGGAAAGTATTTTAAGAAATTGAGAGAGGTTATATTCAAGAACTTATCAGATAAAAATAATGTCTTTCACTTTTCTCAAAGGTGGTACAAATTGGGAGATACAGCGATGTCTTTCGGCCCTATTTTCAGAAAACAAAATTTTCTTGTTTTATACATGTCATTCTTTTGATCATCAGGAATATGAGAATCATTTCAAACAACAAGAGGACATACTGGAAGATAATTTCTATAATCCTCAGGTAAAGGAAGAAGTTTATTCTTCATGTCATTCGTTGCATCAGCTTACATCATATGAAGAAAATTTTGAAAAGAAAAGTTTGTACAATCAGATGGGTATGCTTGTTGAATCATATAAAGAGTTACCTTTAGAAATTTCTATGGTACATGCTAAGGCAGTTCCTTTTGAAAGAGTTACTCCAAGTTGACCATTGCAGTAGCCCAAGAGGACTCAATTTGGTGATAACATTTTGGCATTGTTTCCAGGGATGAAAGTGTAAATTTTCTTTGGGCAGAAGGACAAGGTTTATATTTGAATTCTGATGGTGAATAGAAGCCAAACACATGAAGTCTATACCATTCACCTTGTGACTCCATTTTTCAAGATCCTGAGCTTCAAAGTTCAAAGAAAACTCACTAGGAAGAATCCAGATTTCAGAACATTCATGGTGATCCAAGATGACAGGGTTTGTGGCAAACTCTTTTATATATTGAAAGGATACGAAGTGTAGGGGATGAGCTAGCAGAATTTCACATAGACGAAAATTTATCCACAATAGTATTTCATTGTTTGAAATATACTCGATTCACGCCTGAAAATAAAATTTGTTTTCTTGGTTTAAGTGCTGAAATATTAGAGAATTAAATTGAACTATTGGATGTTAAAATTGGATCATATGATTTCCAAGATCCTAAATAGTTCTTGGAAGGTCTTCCTCCTAAAAAAAAGAAGGAAATTGTTCTACCATTTGTCTTGCAGATAGAGGAAGAATATGGTTATGAGCTTGATATTGTAGAGTTGGAATCAAGGTTCAGCCTTGGGGAAGAAAATGAAAAGGATATACAGGATTAATTTGTCATTGAGAGCTTAAAAGGGATATCAATAAATTGTGTCTTCTATGATCCCATAGCTAATTACATGGAAGAGTTCTACAATCCAACTTTTCAATTATGTTTTCACTATGAAAAACAGATCCATCTTCTCTTACCTTCATCATTTCAGAATACAGTTGGCTTTTGGTTCAAGTGCAGTTAAGGGGTTCAAGTATCAAATCAGCTCATTGACTAACTTTATTGGAGGTTTCATGTTGCTTGAATCAAATATGAATATTGCAGTTGTTAGGGTAGATAGGAGCATGTGTGAATAAGCTCAAGTAGACTGAGAATATTTTCAGTATGTATAGATTTGGTTTTTCAGCGGTAATCATCAAGCTTGAGCCCAAGGAGAAGGCCATAAGAGCTTAGCGAAGTCTTCATCAATTTCAGAAAATGTTCAATTTTTTAAAAGATGGATGGCAATGAAACTACAGGTTCTTTGGTGTACCACAGGGGCACGCCATCCCAAGTGGAGCCACTGTTATCACTCATAAAATTTTGAAACATTACTTGACATGGTCATATAGGTCACTCACTAAATGGATAAGGTCTCCTAAGCCATTTCAAGATGGTATAAGAAATTTTTTGCATTTTTAAGCCTATCCTAAGTTTTGAGATCACCTTCATTATTTCCATTTCATGTCAAATCAATCCCATACCATGTCAGTTGGCATTCCCCATGCATTCAGACTCAAAAGGATGAATTTGCCAATTTTTCAACTTTTCGTAGTGTTTTACACAGTAAAACAGCAGAAAATGCTACGAAAACACCTGATAATTTCGTAGCGAATATGAGGATTTCTCTGTTTTTTTACTTTTGAGCAGTCAATTTCAAGGGCGATTTCTGGGCAAACAGAGAAGTATTTTAAGAAAATGAGAGAGGTTATTTTTAAGAACATATCAAATAACAATAACCTCTTTCACATTTCTCAAAGGTGATACAAATTGGGAGATACATGGATGTCTTTCGACCCTATTTTCAGAAAACATAATTTCCCTGTTTTATACATGTTTTGCAAATGCAGATTCTGGACAGGTGGAGATGGTATTTAAAAAACCAAAAGAGGTTTTTCTTCAAAAAATTTTGATATACAAAAAAATCCTCTAATTTTGAAAAATATTTTAAGAATTCAGAAATATGAGTTCAGTTATAAACTGAAAATTCTGCCTTTTCTAGGAGTTTTCGTAGCGTGCTTTAGGCTTGAAGCCAAAAAACCGCTACGAAAATTCCTGTAGGTGATTTTTTGGTTTGAAATCCAGTTTTGGTATGTTTTATGGGGGGATATTTATGGTTGCAAGGTGTCATGACATAATGAAGGTGTTGGAATAGAAAATAAGTCAAGAATATTGATGGAAAAGCCATTTTTCCCATGCTACTAAAACTCGCTACGAAATTTTCTATACATGACTGTTTTAGCAGTCAACTTAAAGTTTGATTTCAGACCAAGTGAAAATTTATTTTGGAAATATGAAAGAGGTTTTTCTTCATAACATGTCCATCTACAAAAACCTCTCTCAGTTTCTGCAAATTTATCAAGGTTTGGAAATTATACACTCATCTTTGAAGCCTTATTTTCTAGAATTTTCACTAACCAGATTTGTGAAAAAAATGTAAAAATTTGACTTGGAGGAGGTCCAGCTTAGCATCCACATGGAATAATGACACATCAGAACTCTATTGAGGTATAAAAGGTATCTTTTTAACACCTATTTATCTCACATTAATTATCAATCCAGGAACGACTTTTTATTTCAAGAGTGTACTCTGTTTGAGGCTGCAATTCAATCTAAGATTAATGCCTTGTAATATGTAGTACAGTCTTCTAGATACAAGAGTAAATGGATGCTTGGAAAATAAATCTAACTACAATAACATAAACTCAAATGCTATGGAACCCAATCATTCACTCAGAAAACATCAATCAAGGATACGGTAGCGATAACTCATTCCTCTAGAAATTGATGTAATTGAAATAAAACTGGAACAAGACAATCAATCTAGGAACGTGGAAGCAATAACCAGTATTCTCTATAGTTGACAGTCCTTCTTTAAAACAATTAAAAGGAAATAGAAATTGAACTAAAGTTGCTTATGAAAGTGAACTAGGAAAACTCTCAAAACCAAACTCTTTGCAATTAATCAACTGAAATGAACAACAACTCTAGAATTGAACATAAATGTAAATGAACAACAAACTGTAATCAAAGGAATTAAACAACAAATTCTATTTAATAAATCCGAACAACAAACTCTTAACTAATGGAATCGAATGGCAAATTCTATTGAACAACAATCTACAAATGAACAACAGTCAAACAGAACAACAATAAATTGGAACAACAAATGGAATGAAACAATAATGGAAATAGAACATCGAAGCTCTATTAAGGTATAACAAGATAAATTATACAGAATTAAGATTCTTGTTAAATCATACAGGAACAATAATGCGATTCGTTAATATAACACACTGATATCAAATAAGCAATGAAACAACAAACCAATTAACTTGCAAATGTAATGAAAACAAATAAAAACTATCACAGGACGATAATTGAAAGGTAATGATACAAACAATGGATCGATCCACCAGGGCCGGGCCCGTAACCACTAGTGAAACTCCGCTGGGCTTTACCCCAGAGTTAAGAAATTAAATGGCAACAAGATCTTGTATTAATTAAGCATAATAATGTTTACAGCAGTCGGTCTCTGATCACAAGAGTCAATAAATGACAAAGTTACAAAAGGAATGTTTAATCCATAGTTCCCCCCCAACGGCAATACATGCTTCTCCTTTTATAATCAGAAAGAGGAGAATGTAAATAGAAAATGTGATCCCTCATAAGAATATTGGATTTTCCCCAACAAATTAATCAGAAAGAAAATGTATTCCCATCAATCTTTCAACAGGAACAAGTCGAATTTGGATTTGTAGCTGAGATAATTTGGAAGATGGCCGCAGCAGTAAATCTGAGAAAATCGTGCTCAAATAACCTTTCATTTCTCTTAATACAGGCCGAATTTGGGCAAAATGTTTTAATTAAAGTTAACTTGGTCCATTCTGGATAAAAACCATGTTCCGGATTTTCCATATTCTTCTCCATTTTCCCAGAAGATCAACCGAAAAACTGTCACTTTTTATTCCAGTGAATTTCTGAGTTGGAATATTTAATGATGTGCTGGAGATCAAATCTGCAATCTAGAAAATATCCTGGAAGCTAAAATGGTGAGTGTTGTTACAAAATATATTAATAAACCATCATTGATAAAATTATGCATAATAATCGTCAATTTATTAAAAATAAAGGAGAAGAAAGAGTATTTATCCATAAGAGCATAAATAATTATAAAATGGATTTATATGATAAATTATGGTAAATTACATGATAAAGAAGAGTAGAAATGGATGAAATAGGTGTTAAAAAGTGGTCATATTAACGGCTCAACATACCCAAAAACTGAATATATTGCATGCCCTCATGCAACCTAGAACTGAATATATTGCATGTCTTCATGCAACCCAAAGAAAAAAACCCATGTGTTAACCAAGAAAAAAATTGTTCATCCCAACTCATGTAATGGATGGAACAAATGAATTTTTTCTCAAATAATGAATATTCAATTTTAACAATCTTGATGAAGGCGTAACAATTTTTACAGTTGACATTCAACTATATGTATATGAAGTTGCAGAAAAATGTGACATAAGTAACAACAAAATTCATTAACCATTTTCTCAAAAATCAGATTGTTTTAATGCACGGATCATGAGATATAAACAAAATGGTTGTAGGTGATAGTGCATAATTTTCGAAATTTTATGAACTAATTTAGCGTGAAATTATCTGGGTTTGTGTATTTTAATGATACCTCTTTGTTATCCAGAAATCACAAGAATTCAGTTCATAGTTTTAAAGATATATGAAAATCAATTTCTGCACTGTATAAAAATGAAATTGTATGCCTTAAACGAGAAATAAAGTAGAAAACATCCATCATGTGTAGAAATTCCTCCCCCAAACTGAAGAATTAGCATGTCCTCATGCAATGCTAGAATACAAAGAGAGGTGGTTGCTACAATCCGTTGAAATCTATGCTTGGTGTAAAAAAATATGGAAGAAAGGAGGTGTTGAGCATGAATAAGAATATCAATGGAGGATAAAGAATATTACTGACATGGTCACAAGAAAGAAATGAAGGAAAAAATCACTTCCCCAAACTGAAAGATGAAATGTCTCTGAAAAATGAGAAGTGGTAAAGATGTGGAATGAATGATGATAAATAATGCTCAATGGATTTTCATGAAAGTCTTCTAAATTCGTAATAAATCAGAAAATTATGCTATTTTACTTCAAGTTTTACCTTCGACAAAAATTGTGGAATGACCTATAGGATCTGATGTAGGCTGAGCAGATACTGAAAGTGATGCAAAAGGTGGAAGCCATGCAAGCACACCATGTTTGAATAATTGTGCGTGTTCGCGAGTTGCACGAGCCTTTGTTGTTAGTTGCAATGGTGTGGTCGTGCTGCGAATAGAATTTGCCCCCATACTTTTTGTTCTTCTGTGAAAAAATCACGATTCTGCATGAAATTTTCTTGAATCCATAGTGTTAATTTTGAAGAGCAACAGATAAGATGTATGCCAAAAGTTCAATTAGAAAAACTTTTGTAGAAATGCAGTATGAATATTGGGATTCGACCAACATGCAGGCATATTTAAAAGGCATCCGTGCCCCCCCATGAAAGATGAAAAGTTGCCCTCGACTGGTAAATATAAGAGAAACATACTACACAGCAATTGTACAGCATGGAAAGACATACATACTTATGATATTATCAACAAATTATCGCATTACTGAAATCAATGCATATTTTGAAATCATGAGTAGATATGGAAATGTTTATGTAATGATTCAAAAATAAGGGAAAATGACAGTTGATGTGAAAAAATTACTTATGCGGTCATTATCCACATAAACCATTATGATAAATTTATAAATAAATTTCATGCATGAGAGGTTCCGAACAAAGGGTTTAGGAGCATACTCTCATTTGATATTAGATAAAAATATAAGAAAAGGGTTTATCATTACTATTGATTTGTGAAAAATATGACTCCAATACCATCAGCAGAGCTCTGTTGCCCACAGGTGTCTATAACCTTGACAAAGTTGCTTTCTCACCCTTGGAACCATTATCCTTTATTTATGCCTAGGGAAGTGCTGTGTGATGTCATGATGGAGGCCACTGTGCTAGCTAGGGAACTAGATGAATCACAATGCCATTCACTAGGAAGGAGTGAAAGGTGGGTAGGTCGGCTCGTGATGAGACCTCCTGTTCCAAGGAATTTTTATTTTTCTGAGTTGTCCATTGGATCATATCCCTGGTGTGGTCACCATTATGGGAATGCCACTTCACTTCTCCCTTATGATCATGGTAGGCTGGTTCTTGATGAGACCCCCTATCCTCCATCTGCAATATCATAGAATTGTTAGTAATCATATAAAGAATTTTTCTTATTTTTTTTTCATGTAGCACTTCCCTATTTATGTATAGAGGATGGATCAACACTCCTTAAGAGTAGGGATGGTGGAAGAATTTTGAACATCTCAATAGAGAAAGTATGCCCTTATTCTTATTCAATAAATAAAAATCAAAGATAGTTATGAATATTTACGGAAGAACCAACATGATAAAGATAGTCGATCATATTAATTTTAGTGAAAATAAAGACAACAAAGTGATATAGATGGTTGTGTCTTTTCCTTTTTCTTATCACTACAAAACAATTTCTTAAAAATGACAATTTCTCTTGATTTGATGATTCCAGTAACCTCTAATTTGTGTATCCTTGCATAAATTGTATGTCTGTCTTTCAAAGATTCATGAAGAATTCAGACAATTCCTAGAAATTTTGTTTAAAAACAAGAAAAATGCACTCAAAAAGTGTTGTTTATTTGGAAAGGAACAACAAAATTAATCTGCGAAAATGATGTTCCTTTCGAAAGGAACAGCAAAAACAATCGGCAAAAATGTTGTTCCTTTCAAAAGGAACAACAAAAACAATCAGTGGAAATGTTGTTCCTTTGGAAACAAACAACAAGAATAGTTGGCAAAAACATGTTGTTCCTTTCAAAAGGAACAAAAAACAAGTGGAAAAAATTTTGTTCCTTTGGAAAGGAACAACAAAAAAGTGCGGCAAAAGTGTTGTTCCTTTTGAAAGAAATAAAAAAACTGCTCATTCGAAAAGGAACAGAAAAAATGTTGTTCCTTTTGAAAAGAACAACAAAAACAATTAATGGAAATGTTGTTCCTTTTGAAAGGAACAACAAAAACAATTAACGGAAATGTTGTTCCTTTTGAAAGGAACAACAAAAATAAACACACAAATGCACTGATTCTTAAGAGGAACGACTGCTGTTCCTTAAGAGGAACAACAACTGTTCCCTAAGAGGAACAACATGAAGACACACAAAAATGTGATGTTCCCTATAGGGAACAGCAAAGAAAATGCACACAGAAATTGTTTTAGGGAAAAGAAAAAGAAAAAATAGAGGAAAGAAAAAAACTAATTTACAATCTATTATCTAAGCAAATCCAATCAAACAGAAAGGAAAATTTATGTACAGGTTTCAAGAAAAATTAATTTTTTTACAGAACTGGTGCTGCCCAAGAATTGCCTTCTGTAACTAAAACTTGCATGGTGGGGTCCTTATTGTTCAATCGCCAATTGAGAGGAAACTACAATTTGAAGGGATCAACACCTGAAACACAAAAACATAAAAGAAATCAGAAAATAAACAACACTTTATTAAGTTACAATAGCTATGATGTTATTTCCTAAGGGAATATCAATCTGTTAATGGAAAAAAAATGATCTTTTTGAAAAATGTTTTGGCAGCAGTGGCATGAATCTTCAAATGGAAACCAATTCTTCATTTATTCTTGTTATGAATATGTTAGGTAATGAACTGGATGAAATTCCCTTGTTTCATTAAAATTTATTTCAAGAATCGCTCGTCCATAAATTGACCTTCTTTGTTCTGCTAAGACCTGCAAAAAAAGAGTGTCTACCTGCAATAAAATTTTAAATCATGGAGAAAGAGAGGTGCATGGCTCCCCTAATCCAATAATTATGCAAAAAAACTAACAAGTAGTTACTCTGTAGAACGAATCCACGGACAAAGTAAAATTAATTTATTACCTACGGGAGAGCAGTGGTCAATCATGCTAACCAACAGTGTTTCAATTATAAATTCTTTGTTTTTCATCCGATTTGAGTGATTCCAAAGCCAAATGAAAATGAATTCAAACATATGTCTCCAATAGAAACAATTTTTAAAAATTCCATGTAATGGTATGTTAAATTTTCTTAGAACAACTTGCATAATAGAGTCATTTTCGATTTTCCAGCTCAGACGAACAGTTGATATTTCAAGCATAAATTTTTCATTTGATGGCAGATTGAACCGATTCAAATTGGAGATTAAAAAATATTCATTTATGGATCTCCAATAGAAATAGGTTTTGAAGACAAGAAGAATTTATGAGTCAAATATGCTAGTGAACAACTGAGAAAACGGAGTTTCAAGAGTGTTGATTTATGATAAGCAGTCGGTATTTTGGTCATAAATTCCTCATACGATATCAAAATCAAGTGATTAAATTTTTTTTGTAAACTAGATTCATAGAGGAATCTACCATAGAAACAGTTTTTAAAAATATAGTCATTTAAACTTCCAAAAACTGACTGTCCCAACTCTATTCCTAAGATGCCTACTAGAATCCCTGTCAATGTTTTGGTTCCAAATTTTTCGTTTCAAATCCAAATGGAGTGATTAAAATTGGGTTGGAAAGTATACATCAAGGGCTACTTATGATAGCAACAATTTTTAAAAATATTCACTTTTGGTTCCCTAAAACAGGACTGTCCCAACTCTATTTTCAAAAATTTGATCAAGCCCGCAAGCCAAAAGATGATATTCAAGCAATTTTTCCATATTGGTGATGAAAATGAATATGAGTGTTTGTAGAATTTATATTTTCAATAAAATTCATATACATACATAAATAAATTAAAATATTTATCACCGATGTTGATTTCCACAACATGTTGCAACAAAAACAACTATTTTTACAAAAATAACAAAAAAAAATGTGTTTATTTTATTTTTTCACTAGCCTACTCTGATTTGGAAAATGAATATGATTACGTATAAGAGTATTTCGAGTGTAACCATTTTCGAAATAAGGCTTCAATTATGTACATACCCAAATTTGAGAAATTCATGTTAATAAAAATTAGGGTATGAGAAGCCAACTTCCCTTGGAATGATGGTGCCAAAAATTGTTGAAGCATGGAGTAATGCTGCAAAAAAATGGAGTGAAACTAATATTCAATGTATCCCTTACTTTCTTTATTTTCCATAGTCATCGTATCATTAAGTTTTCAAGATTTTAAAATGGTTTGTTGGTGAAAACTAGAAGAAACCTCATTTTCTTTCATAACATCTACAATTTTTGGATTTAATACATTCAGAGTCTCAGTGTAAGTTTTCTCCAATGGTGCATGTGAGATAGAATGGGTGAGAAGGGTGGGTGAATTTTGCAGTTCAACACTATAAGCATGTTGCATTGGTTTACTATGGTGAGGGTGTGGAATGAGTTGAGCAGGAAATTGTGTAGGGAATGGAGCTTCTTGATGATGTAGTTGATTGGGTTGAGTGGATGATTTTGATAGGTAAGAAAGGTGTTGTGGAAGAGCTGGTGGAGAATATGGAGGATGTGTTTTTGCTACAAGATGAGGGAGAGTAGTCATGCAATCATAAGATGAACCATGCCAAACTTTTAGACAAGATTGGTAGTGGTTATATTGAGATTGGCATGGCTGCCCTAACATATGAGTATTCCATAACGAATTATGCAAGTAAGAGAATGGAGAGGAAGTGTTTTGAACCATACCTGTAGGCCATGATTTCCATGGTTTTGACCTTGTTGCAGCTTCCCCATCTCTTTTATATGCTACTTCCATCCTAGATAAAGAAGAGTGAGTATCTATGGGATTCTCCTTTTGGTAATGAGGGCAAAACACTTCATCAAATTCTTGATTTTTCTGAACCTGCAAAACATCCAATTGTGAATTTAGAGAGCTAATAAAATCATATTTAAAATTTTCTAATAAAAAATTGATTTCAGCTCTTATGTCTCTTGTTCTTGTAGTAAATTTGGAAAAGAAAGAAGAAACTTCTCTAGAATTCTTACCAGCCTTGGAAATTCCTCTTGAATACCTTATGCATAACTCACAAACATCATCATATGATAACTGAAAAACATCACCTTTTCCTATCAGATTTAAGAGTTCTTAAAATTCATATTTGATTCCTTAAGAAGGAGTGTTTTCAAGATCTCTTTTTCCAAAGGTTTATGATTTGATTTTTGAAGGTTATATTGAAATAGCTCTACATAGTCCTCCAAGCATTCATCTTCCCCTTGTATCATACCAAAAATATCTTCATTGGATTTTTAGTAGTCTTGTTACTTCTTCAAGAATATGTTCTTCATGTCCTCCCATGTTTGGATGCAGTTCCCTCCTAGGCTCATGAACCATCAGAGAGCTGCTCCTTTTAGAGTAATAGGAAACACTTTCAACCTTTGATCATTAGTACAATAATCATGTCCTCTAAAAAGTATTTCAAACTCAAATAAGAATGTATCTGGATCTTCATTTTTCAAACCATGAAAATTTGGTAGAGACGGTGGAGGAATTATGTGCATTTGTGTCAGTGATCCTAGATCCTTGATAGGAAATTCAAAAGTTGAAATGTGAGCCATTTCTTACCATAATGGAAGATGTTCTTCATATGTTTCTTTGAGGATCCTTTTTAAAATGTTCCTGTCAATTGGTTAGTGAAATGGGTGGTGCTTACATCACCACTCAAGTGGAATTACAAGATTTTTTTCAAAAATTCTACCTTTAAAATTCAAAAAAACGCAAGCATTCATTCCTAACTTAAGCTTTCACTCAATTCTGCTGTGAAGCGGGCCAGTGAACAAGTGTGTTCCTTGCTAGGTGCGCAGGTTCTTACCTTCCGTCTTTAATACCCAATTCTTCCCAAGCAGAAAAAATTAAATATGCATCACTCTTTCTAAATGGCATACACTCTTCATGGCAATGACGCCAAAATGTTGAAGTATAAAAGGTATCTTTTTAACACCTATTTATCCTACATTAATTGTCAATCCAGGAACAAATTTTTATTTCAAGAGTGTACTCTATCTGAGGCTGCAATATAATCTAAGAGTAATGCCTTGTAATATGTAGTACAGTGTTCTAAATACAAGAGTAAATGGATGCTTGGAAAAGAAATCTAAATACAATAACATAAACTCAAATGCTCTGGAACCCAATCATTCACTCAGCAAACATCAATCAAGGATACAGTAGCGATAACTCATTCCTCTAGAAATTGATGCAATTGAAATCAAACTGGAACAAGACAATCAATCTAGGAACGTGGAAGCAATAACTAGTATTCTCTACAGTTGACAGTCCTGCTTTAAAGCAATTAAAAGGAAATAGAAATTTAACTAAAGCTGCTAATGAAAGTGAACTAGGAAAACTCTCAAAACCAAAATATTTGCAATTAATAAACTGAAATGAACAACAGCTCTAGAATTGAACATAAATGTAAATGCACAGCAAACTGTAATCAAAGGAATTGAACATCAAATCCTATTTAATAAATCCGAACAACAAAATCTTAACTAATGGAATCGAATGGAAAATTCTATTGAACAACAATATGCAAATGAACAACAATCAAATGGAACAACAATCAATTGGAACAACAAATGGAATGAAACAATAATGGAAATAGAACAGCGAAGCTCTATTAAGGTATAACAAGATAAATTATACAAAATTAAGATTCTTGTTAAATCATACAGGAACAACAACGCGATTCGTTAATATAACACACTGATATCAAATAAGCAATGAAACAGCAAACCAATTAACTTGCAAATGTAATGAAAAAAAATAAAAACTATCACACGACGATAATTGAAAGGTAATGATACAAACAACAGATCGATACACCAGGGCCGAGTCCATAACCACTAGTGAAACGCCACTGGGCTTTACCCCAGAGTTAATAAATTAAATGACAACAAGATCTTTTATTAATTAAGCATTATATTGTTTACAACAGTCGCTCTCTGATCACGAGAGTCAATAAATGACAGAGTTACAAAAGGAATGTTTAATCCATAGTTCCCCCAAACGACAATACATGCTTATCTTTTTATAATCAGAAAGAGGAGAATGTAAATAGTAAATGTGACCCCTCATAACAATATTGGATTGTCCCCAACAACTTGATCAGCAAGAAAATATATTTCCATCAATATTTCAACATGAACAAGTCGAATTTGGATTTGTAGCTGAGATAATTTGGAAGACAGCCGCAATAGTAAATATGAGAAAATCGTGCTCAAAGAACCTTCCATTTCTCTCGTAACAAGCCAAATTTGGGCAAACCGTTCTTCAATAAAGTTAATTCGTTTCGTTCTGGACAAAACCCATGTTTCGGATTTTCTAGATTCTTCTCCATTTTCCCAGAATATCAACAACAATACTGTCACTTCTTATTCCATCGAATTTCTAAGTTGGAATATTGAATGATGTGCTGGAGATCAAATCTGCAATCTAGCAAATATCTTGGAGGCTAAAATGGTGAGTGCTGTTACAAAATATATTAATAAACCATCATTGATAAAATTATGCATAATAATCATCAATTTATTAAAAATAAAGGAAAATAAATAATATTTATCCATAAGAGCATAAATAATTATAAAATGGATTTATATGATAAATTATTGTAAATTACATGATAAAGAAGAGTAGAAATGGATGAAATATGTGTTAAAAAGTGGTCATATTAGCGGCTCAACAGCTAGTTGTCCTGATTTGGGATCCAAGGGAAAATCTCTGTTTTTATTTGTTTTATGTTTTATGCTCTCGCTATTGTTTATTTTGTGTTTTAAGGTTCGTTTGTAGATAATTTCTGTACAGGGTTAAAACCTTCAATGCAGACATGCCTACAGATATAGGCCCATTTTTGGATGACAATCTGTATGTAAATTCACCATACAGATGATGTGTACAATAATCCTGAAATCGCAGTCTGGATTGATGAAACTAGATTTGGGGTCTTCGTATCTTGTTCACTCGATCATTCTGGTACAAGTCTAGCTATGTGAATATATGAGTTGTAGTCGAACATGGAAAGACATCGTTTTGTTACCGGCAAATGATGTGAGCTTTTAACAAACGCGAGAGAACCACCATTAATGTCAATGGCCCTCAAGGTACTACAGTACATTTCGTAAGGCCAAAATAGATGATTTAATGTCGAACGCCAAACAAAATATTTCTATCAAAGTTCTAGAAGTGAGGATCTTGTCGATGCTGTAACAAGCCTCATGGTACTGGAATCTGATGTTTCTAAGTGAACTTCTTGGATATTGATTTGTCGTTGACAGGAAGCCACCTTATTGTGAAATGAGAGTTACTGATTTCATAGACAAGGGTATGACTTGATATAGCAATTTTTAGGGATGACGGTCATGAGAATGAAGGTTTATGAGTATTGCAGAAGGATGAAGTATTCATTGGATGACTTCTCTTGAACATATTGGTGACACTATGATGAGTTGGCAACATTGACCCAAAACCAAAGTGAAGGTATGATGAACCATAGGTATGAATGAACCGTCAGGAAGATTACCCAACCCAAATAGTCACGTACATGGAGTGAAGGAAGTGTCATGTTCAAGAGCGACTTGCTACCATAAAGAATTCTTGCTCATTTTTTCCAAATTTTCCCGGGTCATTTGTCGACCATTACCTCTTTATTTTTTAACAAGCATGAGGAGGATAACATTTTCTTGATCTATAATTTAACCCTTTGGGCAAATAAAGTATCGCTATTTAATAATTTAATGAGTCTAGTGATGAATGAAACTTGATTCTTGCCATGATTAACAAGTCCATCGCTATTTTATGTTTTAATGAGCTTAACGACAGTGATAGCCCAGTCCTTTTTCATATTTAGAGAGTTCAAAAAAGAGGACGAAAGAAAACCCCATAAGTAATTTTTCGTAAATTTGTCACTCAAATCTGAAAAAGTGTAAAATAATATCTGAGAGAACCTCTTTGTTCATGTTTAACCAAGGTATTCCTTTTTTGTAAATAATCTATCTCAGTCCAGAAAAGGGTTAAACTTATACTGAGTAGATACCCATTCATTTACTTTTACGAGCTCGAAAAAACAAGTGCTCGACAATCTTTTCACATTAATGAAGTCTGAAAAGAGCTGAAAGAAGACTCTAGGGGTTCCTTTTTCGCTGTTATCGAAGCTCGAAAAAGAGATAAAATTGTGCTTCAAATAATTTTTTGTTTTTAACAAAGCTCAAAAAATAAGGAGAAAAAGTATGCTTTGTGGTGAAGTCATTCTTTGAAATAAATTTGCACGACTAATATGTTCATCAGTTATAAGACCTGTTTCATAGCAACATCAAATGATTAAAAATATCTATTTCATGATAAAAAATAATAAAACTATAGTCATAGCAATAAATTTAACTTGAAACTAATTAAATGACTATTAAAAGTAGTTTCACTATTCATTTTTACCATTCCATAGTTACTATTTTCATTTTGGAGCTCTGAACCTGTTTTTTCCCCCGAAATTCAGTCATTGGTTGCGATTATTTTTGTGGATGGATTTCATCGCCGTTTGATCTAGGTTAGTGCCATGAACCTCCTCTTTCCTTTAGTATTCATTTCATTTCCATTTCCTACAAATTTTTAGGGTTTTAAGGCCCCTAGGGTAAATTCTGCCCAAAAAGAGGGAAACACACCCCTGAATGTCAAAACCTGCGTTGCATAGCAGATACAATGAAGGGTAATTTCATATTCAAAGCACTGTCTCTTGTTAGGGAGTGCGTTGGGCGTAATCTAAGTTTTTTATTTTCTCATTATGCCCAAAATTTGCCTAGTTTTTTGCAATGAATGGAATATAATGGATATTATGGTTGTATTTCAGGTTTCCATCGGATTAAAATGATGATTACATGGAGGGAAAGAGAATATGAAGAACAAGATATGATTTCCTTAAATGATCTGAGTACATTAAGAGCCTCAAGATATTGTGGACTGCTTAAGTACTTCAAATTGTCTGGGATGAGGCAAAAAATAGAACTATTGGAGTTCTTAGTTCGAGCATGCGATCCAGCTATCGAGGCATTTCATATTAATAACCAAATGGTTCCTATAAAAATCGAGGATGTGTACTTTCTCATAGGTTTGTCGAGGAGAAGCTTGCCTATTTCACTCTCAGGGTCTGTTGTTGGAGGGGAGACTATGAGAGATTATATCCTGTAGTATTGTTATCTAGGGGCAGAGCCAAGCAAAGGTAGAAATATAAACATCCAAAATGTTAGAGATTTTCATTTGAGAACCATCCTTTTCATGATCGCTAAACTTGTTGGCACCATTACACTACATGTAGCGAATAGATCGTATATGCAGTATGCGCTAGAGTGCTTAGAGCCAATAGTCTTCAACTGGTCTGAAGTTGTTCTTTCTTAGATAAAGGAAAAACTGAATAAGGAAAAGGGAGGGAGGAAGAAGAATTTCAGTTATGGTTCTATCCTTATATCCTTTGCCTTGGAACGGATTCCACCAATGCAGCCACAACATGTGACACTGGATATAGCTAGTCCTAGCGATCCTCAGATGTAGAGATGGGTAGAACTCATGAGTTAGCATGCAGGCCAATCTACTGTTGTGTTCTATATTTCATTCTTTGCCTGGTTCCAGCAAAAAATCGTCACCATCGATGAGTATGCATACACAGGTGTCGATTTCCGAGGGGATCCAGATTTAGCATTACCAGAAGGCACTCAGTGGGGTGAAATAAGTAAGAATGTTTTGACCATTTTTTTTTATTTTCCTAAGTTTTATACAATGTTTTTGTATTTTTATGTTTTCCCAAGACTAAACTAAATGTTTTATGTAATGCAGATGTTGGTCGTGTTCAACCAGTAGTGGAATCGGAGCACGAAGCAGATGTGCAAGCAAAGAGGGTTGTCGGGAGAGCAGTCCTTCAGGACCTTGATATGGTTGAGACTCTGACTGAGCTTCAACAACACATAGAGGGTTTGACCTTCGGGATTCCGGATTGCCAGATCGAAGAGCTTCCTATGTGACTGTAGTGACACACTATTGGGGTTCCTAACCACTGGATGCGGTTATTCCGTAGGATAGCTAGATCGATAGAATGTTACCACAAGCACCACTAGTTTACTTGTGACATTTTGCATACATTTTGAGGTCAAATTACCAATGTGTCTTGGGCACAAATTTTGTAAAAACCTATAACTATCTATCTATATGATTTCAGAGTTTTTCTTATGTTTGTTGTGCAATCCTATTCAATGTTGTGAATGTATTCTTTCCATATGTTGCAAGTGTCTGTCTAAAACTTGATTAGCTAATGAATCAGTTAATGTGTTCAGATTTATGGAAATGTGTTGATGTTGAATAAAATAAAAATTTATTTCCAAAATTCGAACTCTTACGAATAATCTATGCAGTGTTGGATTTCTAACAGTATAAACACTAGTAAGTTGTAATACCACAAGTTGTGAGTCTAACCTTATGATTATGCAGTTAATATCAAATGCAATGGCATCAAAGAGAATTTTGATAAACGCGCTATACTCAGCTATATTTTTTGTCGATCTGCCAATACAAATCCCTTGAAAACTCACTAACTCGTTGTTCGGAGTGAAAATGGCCCGCGCTGCAGAGGATAGATTTTGTGTACTACGATTAGCACCATCAACATATCCAAAAAATGGTTCCAAAGATTCAGACATCTGTGATGAAATGTAAAGTGGATTACTAACATCAAGAAGACTCTAAAAACAAATTAAGATAGTGAATGCAAATCAACAACATATATATACAATATAATACAAAAAATTACTACACTCATGATTAAGCATAGTAACGTTTCAAATACAACCCATTTCTAGGTTACGCCAACAGAATTCCATCATAATCAACTAACTCATAGGCACCCTTAGCAAGAACTCTTTGGAAAATATAGGGGCCATGCCATAATGGCTCAAATTTCCTTGTACCTATTACATCAACTTCTTGATCATAAATAAGGACCAAGTCACCCTCCGAGAAAATGCAAGGCTAGACATTTTTGTCGTATTGCACCTTTATACGTCTCTTATGTGCTTCGTTGGCCAATTAGGCTTCACGACACATTTCATCAAGATGGATGAGGTTAAGGAGACGTGCTTCTTCTTCTGAAGTGTTAGATAACAAGTATATTGTGATTTTTAACGATGGTATTTCACACTGGAAAGGTAAGATAAATTCTAAACCACACACCAATTGAAAAGGAGTAAATCCAGTTGTGTTTCTCACCGAGGTTCGATATGCGCATAAGGCGGAGTACATGATCAAATGCTAGTGTCTTTTACGAACTCCTATAATACGTTGAAGCATATCTTTAAGAATCTTTTTAATAGCCTCAACTTGTCCATTTGATTGTGGATAATAAGGAGTAGAATTATCATGTGATAATCCTAACTTGGAAGTTAATTTAGACATCATGTGGTTGCGAAAATGCTTCCCATGATCATTAACTATAGCCTGTGGGACCCCAAACCGTGCAATAACATGATTAAAGAAAAACAATACAACTGTCTGTCCCATGTTGTTGAATGTAGGCATCACTTCGACCTATTTGGTAAAATAGTCGACTGTGACAATAATATAACCATGCCCCCTAGACGAATGAGGGTTACAGGTCATGAAGTCAATACCACATTTCGAAAATGGTCCCACAGAGACAACGAGATGCATTGGCGTTGGCGGTTTGCGCATTTTACGATAAAAAATTTGGCATGTATGACAACTTCTGACCGCGAGGATGCAATCTCAAAAAATAGTAGGCTAAAAGTAACCGGTGCGGAGTATTTTTTGCGTGGTAGCATATCTATATAAATTTCCACCACAAGCCCCAACATGAAAATAATTTAACACTTTTTCGGCCTCCTCATGTGTGAGGCACCTCCTTTAAATGGTATCGACACCACAACGATAAAGTGTATTGCCCTTGATTAGATAATCTTTGGTTTGGTATCGAATACATCGTTGTTCAGAGCAAGAGGTATCAGGTCAAAAAGTTTGGGTTTGGTGATAAATGATGAAATATTCATACCAAGGATTAGATGGTCCGATAAATGATGAAATATTCATACCAAAGATTAGATGGTCCGATAAATGATGAAATATTCATACCAAGAATTGATGGTTCTGACGTAGTTGCAGTACTATCAGAGGGAAGGTCACATAGAAGCTCAGCCAAAACTAAAGAATTCTTTGACTTGGATTTGATGAATTCCAAATCAAATTCCTGCAAAATGAAAATCCTTTTTGAGTATTTTCCCCCTAGAAATTGACATGATAAGATATAAGTCATGGGGTTGCAATCCTAAACTATAGTGGTTTTTCGGAGCAGGATATAATGGTGAAATCTTTGGATAGCTTGAATGGCTGCCAAGGCAAGATTTTCTACTTATGATTATTTAACTTCCGTATCATTGAGATTACGACTAAAATAATATATTGGATGTTAAATTCCATCTTATACTTGGAATAATACCATAGAAATAGTCGTTTCGGTCGCGGCGATATATAGGAAATAATCATTTTGATAATTGGGAGAATACATTAATGATGCTCGGACAAGAGTGTCCTTGACAGTATCAAAAGAAGTGTGTGCAACTTGGTCCCAATGGAAGGGAACCCCCTTTTTCAATATTTGAGTAAATCCTTTAGCCATTTCGGCGTAATTTGGAATGAACCTCCTTAGGAAGTTAGCCTTTCCTTGAATTTTCTGTATCTGAAGTAAATTTGATGACACAGGTAGATCAAGAATTACTTGAAACTTCAATGGGTCTATTCGAATTCCTTCCTTTGAGACTATGAATCCAAGAAAACGACCATAATCAACACAAAACACACATTTGTGTGGATTGAGGTGTATTTTGTAGTGTCGGCAGCGTAAAAAAATGGCTCTCAAATGCATCGGGTGATCAGTCCGATTTCGTGAATGTGCTAGTAAATCATATAGATATGGTTAAACAATGTGCTTGATGTTATTGAAAGCATAATCCATTTCTCTCTGAAAAGTTGCCCCAACATTCTTTAAACCAAACGGAAGTTTCATATAAGCAAATGTACCCTAGGGAAAAATGAATGTTGTCTTATGTTGATCATCTGGGCGGATATTGACTTTATTATAGCCGGAAAATCGATCCATAAATGAAAAGATTTCGCATCTAGCATAATCGTCAATAATCTGGTTGATAAATGGAGTAGGATAGTTGTCTTTTGGACAAGCATTATTAACGTCCTGATAATCGACACACACTCTAATGGTTCCTTGTTTTTTCATGACAAGAACGATATTGGAAACCCACTCAATTAGTGGAACAGGGTAAATGAAACCAGCACGCAAAAGTTTTTCAACTTCTGCTTTGATGGCAGCGGCTTTCTTTGGATGAATAGGACGAAGTCGTTGATGCACCGGTTTGACATCAGGATGCATATTAATAGTATTGTCAACTATAATAGTATCTATGCCTGGCATTTCCTCATAAGACCAAGCAAATACATCAAAAAATTCATGAAATAAAGAGAAATATGATTCGAGTTCTGATGGAGAACAAGATGCACCAACATGAATATTTTCTACAATGCCAGGTTTGGTCGAAATATTGATAGAGATTTTTTCTTCAATATTTGAAATATTTTGCTCGAAATCGATTTCATTAATTGGTAAATAATTCGAAAAGAAATTTTTGATTGATGGGTGATACAATTAACTAAGATATTTTTCTTTGTAATTAAGAAGATGGGAACGATGATGATAATCTTCCCATGGTTCTCCTTCTGACATCATAGCTTCCAAAATATTTTCATTTGTCAAAAATATTGAGGAAAATGGATCAGATGGAGTACCAAATCTAAGGAATGATCAACCCAACACTCGGTGATGCCGATTTCAGATTTTCTGTCCAAGCCAGATAGATTGATTGCTATGCCAGCTCAATAGGGTTGGGTGGTAAAAATTCATCCAACGTAGAAATATCAAAATCACCAGTACTCTCCCTTACGCCAAATAGAGTGGAAGAGATTATGTAGTAGGCCTCTATACTTGCAATTTCTGTCAACGTCGCGGGCAGCGGTAATGCAAAGGTTCCCATGAGAGTGGAATCCTTTAAGAGTCCTACACCAATGTTCTGAATTTCTAGTTGGGGTATGTGAACAAATGGAATGCTTCCAATTACCTGCGAAGCAAAGGAAAAGAAGGATAGTTTATTAATGACTGTGATTGTACCTTTATGTCGAAAGGAAATCATTCTAAAGTATGTAGAAACAATTGTAGTCATTGCATATACCCATGGCCTTCCAGCTAAAATGTTATAGTCAAGGGGTCCGTCAATGACCTCGACATCAACATTCACTGTTTTTTCCCCTAGTTCAACATGCAGGTTATTAATAATACCACAAGATTTATATGTTCTTCCATAAAAGGCCTTCAACATCATTGATGATTGTGATAAGCGTGGCGAGCCAAGCGAATTCCAACAATTTAAATACATAATGCATGTAGATGCCCCCTCATCAATAAGAGTGCGATGAAAAAGGTGATTGAGAACATTTACTTGTATTGAGAATTCCAATTCTGCTGGTAGTTGCAGCACATAGCCCGTATGATTAAAGACGGCAATATTAGAATCAGTCGGATCAATTCCACCAATGGTCAAAAATAAAGCCTGTTTTTGGGAGGGAAAATTTTATAATACCTTAAGAGTAGACATAGCTGAAGGGGATTGAGCCAAATATTCAACTATATTATAATTTTGTGCAGCTCTTGCTCGAGGATTATATGTCAATTTGTGAATTACTCCCTTTAGTGGCTTGATTGTCAATTCAGGAATAGCAGTAGGCAGTACTGATTCCGTAGAAGGATTCGTAGTCGAGGTAGTAGGTTGATCAGTGGCTTGAATACCGTAATATTTATTACGCGTTGAGACAAAAATATCTGTTGAAGGTTTTGTGATGGATAAAATTAACACTTGGGAACTAGGAGCTGGATCCGTAGCAACCAAATTAGTGTCTGGATTTGGAAATGGGTCTATCAACACAGCTGATGCATGGGAAGTCTTGATGATTTTTTAGAATTTAGCGTGGTGAGGAAAATCCCTAACAAAGTGTTCCTCATTATAGATTATGCATGGATAACGAGGTTTTTGAGGTTTAGTCTGTTGATCAGATGATCTTTCATGTGGGTTAGAATTTTGTTTTTTCTTTGATTTCCCCTTTTTCTTACTTTTTGGTTGCGTATCACCTTTTCCTTTGTCAAATGACATGGCATTAATTTCGAAAGTAGGAACAAGATCATATGCAGTAGTGTGGTGTGTGCTTGTAATGCCTATCAAGCCGTCTCCGGAATGAGAGCCCTTTAATTGAGGGGGAACATTGAAATTTGATCTCGACATGCTAGGAATTTTTTCATAGAGCATGCCAGACTGAGTGTAAATCAAATCTAAATATTGGGCACGAGCAATAACTTGCTCTTCTATGACGACACCGCCCTTAGCCACATCCTTAGTTATAGATGGTAACAGGGACTTAATGAACCATTTAGCAAGGAGCTGATCTGGAACAAATGTCTTAACCATTATCCGATGACGACGCCACTCATGAATATGATCAGAGATGTGAGTAGCATTAGTTTGTTTGAAATTGGTCAAGAGTTCCATTCCAGTTTCATATTTGATAGGGAATTGGAAATGAGTCAAAAAGACAGTAGCTAGGGCAGTGAAATTGTCAAAAGAAGCTCTAGGTAACTCAATGTACCATTTTTCAGTCAGACTAGTGAGCATACGATGGAAAAGACGTAGTCGAATAGAATCATCATTCAGGGAGTTTGATGAACACCATAAATGATAAGTCATGACATGAGTCGACAAATCTTCTCCATGGTTTCCATTGAACTTAGGAATATCTGAGGGTAATTTATGAGGTATTATCTTCCACCAAGGAGCATAGTTGAATGGATCATTGGTTAACCGATTTAAATCTGGTAATTCTAAAGTTGCAACCAAAGGCAACTGTCTATTAAGGTCAGGTTGAGCATAGCCAAGGTAAGATGGAATTTCTTGAACAAGAAGCCTTTGAGCACCGACATAAGGAATCTACTACTGGTAACCTAGATAGGGGTTGTTTTGAAAGGAAAACGCTTGAGGATTATGTTGACCAAAACCTGGATATGATACTTGTTGAACTGAAGTTTGAGGCATTTGCACCTGAGGTTTCCAAGGGATCTATCCACCAATGTTATAACCCAAATTAGGATAACTTGGATTCGATTGATATGTATAACCAGGTTGCGGTTGTGACATCCCATAAAATGGTAGACCAACTTGTGAATAAATGATTCCGAATACAAGTTGTTGTAAATTAACCAAAGGATTTGGAGTTTTTGGACCCAACATTTGATGGTATTGAGTTGAAGGACTCTGTTGATAAGGTTGATGTACAACATTTTGATTCTGTAACAAGGGTAAATATGTATTAACAAGTGGTAATGATGTGGGTGTAATAGGTTGAACTGGTTGATACGAATGTACAAATGTTTGTGATTGGATAGGCAGAGTGGGCTGCCATTGAAAAACATTCATTTCAACATTAGGTTGACCAAAAAGTGATGGAGTACTGTCATATCGGGTGACCAAAGGTTTCCCCCTAGCATGAGGAGGATAATAAGATAAAAAATATTTTTCTTCGAATGCTGGGAGTCTAGTTGATATGATACTTGAAGGAATTGACCCAGAAGGACCGACTTGACATTTCCCTGATGATGTGTATAAAGAATCAAGCCATTTAGCACTAATGATAGGATTACCAGTTAAAATACCAGATGATTACATTGGTAAAGACCATGGTCTTGAAGATGTACTAGAGTAAATTTCGGATAATGATTTATAGCCTGATGGGACCATAGGGCCTCCATGGAAATATGACTCTAGTGAAGTTGTGAACATCGACGGAGTAGCGAGGGCAGAAGCTGACGTAATTGGAACAGCAGGACGAACTAAAGATGTTGGTTCAGGCATGGTTGTTTGACCAATTTCATACCCTTTAGAATCGATGAGAGTTTGAATGGGAGTAGGATTAATAAAAGAAGATGGAAACGATTGAGGAAAAGAATCGTATAGGTAAATGTCCTCCCTAAAATGGGTTGGATTTAAAGGTGTATCATCTTGTGGAATTTCTTCAATCGCAATTAAACTAGGTGAAAGTATTTCACCGTCAAGCCCAAAGTATATTTCAGGTGGTTAATTGTGTGATATAGGAGTTTCGATGGCTATGGAAAATTGTGGAATGACCAAGGTAGGAACAACTTATGGTTGTTCGACTTCTAGATTCAGATGTTCTGGAAAAGAAGAGATAGGATCTGGATCAATTCGTGGTTGAACAACATCGGGTCCAAGAGGTATGGTCTCACTGATTGGATGGATCATGACCACGGGTAGCTGTGAAGACTTCGTTTCGACAACAGTAGACGAACTAGGTTGTGTAGAAACAACTTGAGCTAACTCTGGTTTGTTGGAAAATGATGTTTCACCAGAGGTACGGATTGTACTTGATTCGGAAAATCATGATCACCTTCGCCTACCAGAAGCAACTTCTGGTGGTAAAGGTGGTTTTAAAGCTAATGCGAACGAAAAGGAAAAGGACTTTATTCTTCCACAATTATTGATTTATTTTAACCAAAAAACAAATAAACAAAATAAAAGGGTAATGCTAGGCAAAAGGGTTTCCCAAGAAACTGTGAACTGAAGAATACCTCCTGGCGAACCAAGAAGTATGGGCAGGCAATCTCCCCAAATGCTTTGTTCGGTGTATCACAATTTAAAAGGTGGCTGACTCGGTTCACTATGGATGGATAGAAACTATAAGTTGTCCCCCCAAATATACCCAAAGGTACGTGGAGGCCCAAGTCCATATTAGCGTTGTCTGATGCAAAACTGCACAGTGAGAGGACGCCTTTATACTTATCGTACTGTAACACTACCCGATATACCTGAAAGTATGTGGATGCGATACGATATACTTACGTACATGGAGTGAGGTATCACACTCGGAATGTATCGTAGACAAGTTAACAACAACTACTATGTTTTACAATGCTGGGACACGTCTCTAGCTTGGACCTTCTAAATGTTATCGTTATGGTTCCAATGCTTTGTTAGGTAAATTGATATTAATTTTATGTTGATCTTGCTTAACAATTTGCCTTTCAAAGGTTCACCACGATGATGTGTGGGAAACTCCTAAAATTAAAACTAAGAATGATAAAAAATCTTTCACTTTTAGTTTCTTCAATGAAAAACATAGCTACTAAGGGGAAAGAGCAAACAATTTGTGAGCAAACAAATCAATGAGCACAAACTAAATGCAGATTTCCTAATTGTTCCTTTTGCAAAACACACAAAATTCTACATGCAAATGCAAGTTTTTCTTTTCAGTTTCTTTAATGTTATGGATATAGAAAAGAAACTAAGTGCACTACATCAACAAATCAAATGCCTTTTACTTTCGAGAAATGAGGAATACAAACAACACTTTATCTTTTGAAGGAAAAATGAGGAATTTAACAACAATTTCTCCTATCAGGAAATGAATAATTTACGAAAATTTCCTATTTCAAAAGAAAATGAACTTAATGCCACCATAAAAATACTTTGAAATAAATCTGTCAATGATAAAGAAAAATGTTTTAAACGAACATTGAACAAATTTTCTTTCAAAGGAGGAAGAAATAGATAGATTTACTGGTCAATATGAGGTTCAAACTTTTCAAAACACAACAGAAAACAAACTGAATCAATTTGCAAAGACAAATTCAAGGAAATCTGGATGGTTTCAGGAGGAAACGTAGTCTCTAAGGGGAGACAGTGCTTTGCAACGCAGGCCTGAAAGGGAGACAGTGCTATGCGAAGCACTATGTCCTGTCCAAGAGTGCGTTGGGTGCAGTGTAAAAGGAAAAACACAGAGGTTTGACACACTTCTTTTGCAAATTAAGATTTCAAAAAGTTTAATCTCTATGAATAAAAAATAATGGGTGAATAAACTGAGAAAATCAGAGGCTAAAACACCTAGATCAAAGAGAAATTCTCCCCAGCGGAGTCGCCAATTTGTTGGATAGAATTGTGAATTACGGATAAAACACGCTTCCCTAGACAGGTGTTAGTCTAGAACAATAGATTAAATACTATACAAATACTTTTCCTAACTAAGAAAAAACACACAAAATGGATTATAGGCTTACTTGGGATCCAACCGCTTCTAAATGGCTCCTTCTATCATTTCCGTTGTAGTTTCAAATTCCAGCTGGCTATGCAAAATATTTCCTACAAGAATGAACACTAAACATCAGAAGATAGCAATAATACAGATGTCTATTCAAGTTAGTTTGATAAATTAGTAAAGCATAAACCATATACATCAACTAAGATCTTGCAATATGGAAAATCAAAGCCAATACAGATACATATAGGGAAAAATAAGCTATACTCTTTATTAATGATAGAAGGAGAGGTTAAAACCTAGTGACTGAGTTGAAGTGACCATCTCCAACAATGTTCCTCAACCTCATCACAGTATAAATCTCTCTAGCAGTTGTTACACAAATCTAACTCTCAATTGAAAATCCACCAGCATTTCTCTACTCAAATTCTTCCTTCTTAAGAACTCAGATCTATGCTCAATTTATAGAGGAGCTGAAGGTTGTTTTACAATCAATGACTTTCCAATAGTAGGCAAGACATGTTCCCAATCTTGTAGATGTCAAATGGACAGTTGGATTTAAAGCTTGACGCATGTGAACTCTTCTAGAAGGCATTGGCCAAATGCAGATTCCGAAACAATGAGAATTTCGCTCCCAATGTGACCAACACACCTGTGAATGTCAATAGTGCTTTGCAGAGTAGCCCTTGCATGGGGCTACCTGCATATGAAACACACTTAGCCCCTTTAGAGGCAATGTTGATGAGATCTCATATGCTATATAATAGCCTTCAATCCTTGGAAACCTTTGCTTGATGAAAGTCATATATGATTTGTCTTGTTCTTGTCTTAGGGCATGTAGGAACTTGAAATGATAGGGAATGATAGACCCTTAGTCATTGGTCCTGGAGATGATGTCCAATTAACCAGGTCTCTTACACCATTTTTTGGTCATCTAACCTATTATTATTAGATGGACCTAAGTACACCCTGTAAGACCAATTTTACCCAAAGTAAAATTGCCTTCACTATGAAAAATAACTTAGTAAACCACCTTCATTAAGTTTTTTATGGTCTAAATAGGAAACCCCATGAGGAAATATTAAATAAATCTACATTTGTTTGATTTTCCTCAAGGAATAATTAGTTAAACAACAGTTTAATTAATATTCTTGGTTATATTTAAATCAGAACAAGGAAATTAATTAGATAAATCGTTATTTATCTTATTATTTTCTAGGAATAATTATTTAAACCTGATTTAAATATTATTCCTTGTTAAATATAACTAAATCACTCATAAATAATTAAATAAATCATTATTTATTTTATTATTACTCAACCACAACCTTAAAATGATAAATAAATCATTTTTTATTTATTATTTACAAATAAAGGTATTTGACCCAAGTTAAATTCCTTTTCCCTCCAACAAATATAATAAAACATTCCATAAAAATTGGATCTTGATTTGGTTAATTATGCACCAATATCTAGACTAACTAAATATTTTGTTATAAATAGAAGGTTTTTCCATTCATTCACTACCTTTTGTTGCCTAAAGATCACTCTGGATCTATACTTTTGGTCTGACTTTGACCCACCATCATTGTCATATTTTACTACTATTTTCTTTGGAGCTCCCTTTGAGTTCCACTTTTTGTCTGGGTTTTTTACACCATCAAGAGAGAGGGATTTTAGATTTGAAGTGCCGAGGACTTACAAGAACCCATCCCATTGAGGAGAACTGGTAACATCCTTCTATTTTTTCCTCCCAGGTGCCCATAATACAAAATTCATTCAACATATTCTTGTCTTGTCTATTGGATGCATGGAGTAAATATCGTTTTATTTACTGCTTAATGTCTTTTAATGCATAGATCTAGATTTTTGCAGCATTTATATTGATCACCTAATTGCAGATATAAGGATATTGGCAGCCATATTTTCTATTAGGGTTGTTTGTTATGCACAACTAAAGTGGTATTTTTTTGTACACTTGCAATTAAGATTCATACTAACAACTAGCGACTCCACATGGGTTTACGATTACGACCGCTGTCGTTTTTCAGATCCCTCCATATCCAGCTGCTTCAAACCCTAGGATTTATCTTCATCATCTTGTTTTTTCTTTTCTTGATGTTGTTTTTAACCTAGAAAACCCTAAAACAGTAAAAATTCTAACTTTCGTGTGTTTTCGGACATATTGCACAGGTGACAGACATCAGTTGCAGCTGAGATGACACATTTTGTTGAAATTTTCCACTGAGAGTGACGGAAGTGCAGGTCACACTTTTTGGCCCTAAACCTATGACCTGGAGCTTTAGGACGCACTTTTCAGCCCAAAAACTGTGACCTTTGCAAAAAACAAGTCAGAAACTGCAACTTGGACTTTTTGCGGGAGTTTTTCTGAAAGTTTTCTGGGTTTTTCTGGGCCATTGTTCAGGGTTGTGTGGCCTCCATCTCCACCCGTTTTGGACCTGTACTTGTTTTTTTTTATTCAACTAAGTGGGAACCTAGCCCCCTAGGGCTTCAGTGCCCTCCACTTTTGGTGGAATATTTTTAGCTGCTTCAGGTTGTCCGAAATTTCAGAGTCTTCAGCCATTTTTCAGATCTGATACCTCACCTTCAGATCCACTTCAGATTGGCTTTTTATCCATCCAAAAAACCTCATTTAGTTTTGTTTGGGTTTTCCTCTAGGGTCACCTCTGCTTCCCTCCAGGATATAGCCTTTCGCCACCTCATTTACAACAATATTTCCTCTGATTTGTTGCTATTTTCTGCACCACTTTCCAACAGATTTGACCTTTAGATCCCTGTCCCTCCTGACCTTAGATATATTGGCTATTTGAGTGTGTTTTGATTAGTTTTTTACCCGCATACAGACTACTTGTTGAGAGGCCTGCCTCCTTGGGTTTAGATTATTGCATTATTAGCTGTTTATTTTCTGTTATTTCAGTTCCATATATTGTTATCTGCAGGTTTATTTACAGTTACACAACACACTTTTTATTTTTATCTACAAACGTCTGGGTTTAAAAATTAAAATTTACACACTTTTCACACACACCCTAAGGGAAAAAGAGCTTGGTTAACACTGCCAAGCAAAGACTCTAAAACATTGAAATTAATTGATACTGCACCTCTCTGCCCTTGTTTCGACATTGTAATCAGTTGATCTTGTCCCTCCCTGCCCTTGTTGGTCTCTTTTTCCTTTGTGACGTGTTTATGTCATCATAATTGCACCACCAAGGTGTTTATCCTAGAGACTTATTGGTCTTCATCCTTAGTTTCTGGTAGGAATACTTGCTCCTTCGCGTAGGATTCAAGTTAGTCCTCCACTGAGTCCGCACTCTAACTCTTCTTCTGGTTCATTAGGTTCACCTTCACGTTCCACCCCCGATTCTTCTCCTGTCACCTTCATAATGTCTGGTTCAGGACCTAACGCTGGTGGTAACCCCAAACCTAACGCTGGGAATACTACTAGTGGGACCGCAACTGACACTACCCCGGCTGCTCCCTTGCTCCCCTATATGGCAGACCTCAATCTTCCTGATTTTGACTAGTTGATAAATGAACCTCTACATCATAATGTTGGTTTGCCTGCAATGCCAACCAAGCTCCATTCCGACATCCCCAAGTTCGAAGGTCTTGGTGGCGAAGATCCTACAAATCATGTTCGATCTTTCCACATGTGGTGTTCATCTAACTCCATTACCGATGAATTCGTCCATCTTCGGTTGTTCCAACGTACAATTATTGGTGAAGCTTCTAATTAGTGGTATGTTGATTAGGCCCCATCCTCTCATACCACCTTTGCGACTCTTGCCCGGGATTTTATGTCTTACTTCCAGGTTACCCTCCATTATGACACTGGTACCGAACTTTTGACTTCTTTCCATCAATTGTCTGCGACCCACCTATCCGATCATGTCCAGGAATGGCAGGGAAGAAAGAGCCTATGTTGAGACCATACCTTCAAAGACCATGTCTACATAGGCCAGTTCCTTAGATCTCTCTTGCCCGCTATCGGCAAATATGTCGCATCACATTTCCCTCAAACCGAAGAAGCCGCTCTCCAAATTGCATTAAAATATGACCTGATATATGCTCAGTCGGGTTATGTTTATACTGTTCTACCTGATCTTCCTAGACCCGATGGTGCCAACGCACCGAGGGCATCTCATGTCGCCGATGGTATCGTTGGAGCTCTCTCTAATCCATATGCTCAGCCTCCCATAGGCTATGGTTTTCCTCAGGGGGGGGCCAACATCTCCTGTACTTTTCCCCCTCCCAGTAGCATGTATCCAGGATACGACATGCCTCCTCCTTTTTCCCAACCTCCTGTTTACCACACTGTTATCCAACCTCCTTATTATCCGTATCCACAACCTTTTGCTCCAGCTCCTACAGCGTTAGCACCTCCTCCTCCCTTTCCTTCTCAAACTCCGCAACAGTAGCCATTGCCCCCTCAGGGGCAGGTGTATGCATAGCAGGGTACAAATAATCCTCATCCCTCCAAAGAGAAGAGGAAAGGCACTTAAAATCAATCTTCTCCCGGTAATCCTGGACCTAATCCTCGAAATAATGCACCTAACACTGCTAACCAGTAATAGGGCACTCAGCCCAAGCAGGACTGGATTTTTCCCATGAACTAGCCTTGTTCTTGTTGTGGTGTTTATGGTCATTACACACACAATTGTCCTCTTTTACCACAGATGAAGCATATGTGGGAGTCTCGAGTAGCATTGCGAGGAAAAAAATCCTCCCCTTCCGTCCCTCCCAGTGCTGTGCATAATCAGGCAGCTATGTTTACTAATCCTTTCCCTCAGCAAGGATTTGTGGCTACCCAACCACCTGAAGGTCAGGTGGCCACTCAACCTCTTCCATCTGGTACCTCCAATTACCAGCTTCTCATGATGAAATCTGACTAACCTATAATTGTTTACCTCAACCTTTAGACTCGATCTCGACAGTACAACAAGCCTCCCACTACGTCTATCCCTGAGCCACCTTCTTCAGGTCCTACAGAGCCTCTTTCGACACCTAATGGTCCCTTGCATATCCCTCATTCGAAGGCAGAGGTTCATACCAAGATCCCTAAGGGAACACTACGTCGAAATGCTGCTTCTGGAAAAGTTGCCCATTTGTATAGTATAGTAGATGATTTGGCACAATCTCCTACTTCCATTTTAGTGATGGAAGTCCTCCAGTTGTGCCCTTCACAATGGAAATATCTACTATCTGCCATGGGTTCTGTAGATCCTGCCAATGATCGCTTGATCATCTTCGATGTTGACCAGTCAGAACATCCTCCTCTTCCTTCATCCGTTGCCTTCCAAATCAAAGTCAAGATCCAGAATGCCATCATTTCCCGGTGTATCATTGATGAGGGGTCATCCACCTATGTGATGTCCACTTCGGTTTGGAAGCAACTCAGATCACTTGAGTTGGCTCCTTCCACGATCACTCTTCGAGCATGGGATGGCCACGCCTCCCAGCCCATTGGCCTATTCCACAATTGTCCTATTACTCTTGCAGGCAAGACTGTTTGCGTTGATGTAGAAGTCATTGATTCCCCCTTAGATTAGAACATTATATTGGGTCATAGCTATACCTATGCGATGTATGTTGTCCCATCTGCGGTTCACCGCAAGATGTCCTTCCCTCATAATGGAAATATAGTCACCATTGAATAGTTGACATATTATGAATCGAAGTCTCAGACCTCCCCTGAGTCCATCATATCTTCGGTGGCCAATAAGCAAACCGTTGATCCTCTGACTAGTGTCTCACCCGGAGTTTACAAAGAATCCTCTTTGCTTGGTACATTCCCTGGTCTCTCTCCTCCTGTCTTTGATCCTAGCTCATCAAATGTTTGCATGATGCAATCGTCTCAGGCTACTCTCAAGCAGCCTACTTCTGCTAGTCAGCAGCCTCCTTGCCCTCTGCAGCCTACTCCTAGCCCTTCGATTCAGCCTTCTGGACCTCCTCCTCTTGGCCCTTCACCTACAGCTAGTAGTCATGAGCCTCTTTATCCTCCTGGAACAGTTCCTCCAGGCATTAAACATCTTGGAGCCGTCCCGTGTGGCCATTAACCCTTTGGTTAGATACCGTTCCTAGCTCCCCCTCCCAAAGTCTACACAGTACCTGTTATGGCTACCCTCTCTCTTCCTAACTTGACCCTGGGGATTCCTATCTGGTACCTTGATCCTTCAGCCGCTACCCCGCCTGGTCAACCAAAACCTTATCTTGCTTTAACCCTGGTTGAATCGGTCCCTATGACTTCTCCCAGTGCTACAGTGCCTCAGCCACCTCAATAGGAACCATATCCTGTTGCGACCACTTCGGTTAAAAAGGGAAAAGCTCGCAAGAGGGCATCAAAAGACAAGGTTTCCCTAACAAACCATGATCCTCCTCAGCCTTCAAAGTGTACACCTCCGTGTGCTTTGTGTGATGTTGTCGGTCACGCCACCCATAATTGTCCTGAATTTCCTCATCTCTGTTGGGAAAAATACTGAGAGGGGGGGGGGGGGGTGAATCAGTATTTAGGGAAAACTGAAACTTTTTACTTTTTCATGCTCTAAAACCCATACGCTACTTTTGAAGCCAAGCTCGCATATACAGCGGATATCCTTCATAAAACTCGCGTATAAACAGAGATCTAATTATGCCATTAGTTCTTCACTTATATCATTCCATCATTCATTCATTAGATGTTCTATAAGCAGTAAACATGTGCAGTAAGAACAGAATAAACCATCACACATAAGCATCACACATGAACACCAAGATTTTAGGTGGAAACCCAAGTCGGGAGAAAACCACCGCTGCAGTTGCTCAGCCTTCAATATTTTATTATAGAGAAAACATCTTACAACATATGTGCTGGCGCAGACTTGACCAGCACGCAGGCACCCACCTGCGCTCGTTTACCAGCCTCTCCTGGAAGGGAGCTCCAACCCCCTGACTCGTTTACCAGCCTCTCCTGGAAGGGAGCTACGACCCCCTGATCTCGTTTACCAACCTCACCTGGAAGGGAGCTACAACCCCCTGACTGAAGGCTACAACCCTCAGCACCTCTATGGACCACGTTTCATCAATTTTCACACTGGATCCAAAGCTTCCTTTAGGACACCACTTGTAGGCCACGTTTCATCATATTTTCAGACTGGACCCACTCCACATATTTAAGCTCCATCATACAACCAAACTGAACCAGACAACTCAGAACTGTAGAATACAGATAGCAGCAACACAGCAGAATAGATCAGACATTTCATACCCCTTGCTTCAGCAAACCCTAGTTTGCATACGCGCTTTCCTTTCACTGATACCGCATATATACGCGCCTTCTACCATACAAACCCGCGTATACTTCTGTACATATTACAGAGCTAATTTCACTGCGCATACGCGCTTTTTCTTCAGAGAAGCCGCGTATATACGCGCTTCCTCTGCGTCAAACTAGCGTATGGTTCTTCAGACATTTAGATCAATGCAATTCTTCAGAACAGATACATCACACAAATTTTACCCTTTACTTCAGACAGATGTTCGCCTCATCTCAGATCTAATCATTCCATAAAAAGATCTAGCAAATACAAGCACATTTCAGATCTAGATACCCTTCTTCATCATTGGTGCATCATGCATTCAGATCTATCATTCAATTGTAACCCTTTCCATTCAGATATAATTCAGAGAGAAGTATTCATTCAAGCTCAGACATCTTGCACCCACACTCATGATTTGCACAATGATTTTCTTCTCTTTATATAGGTTTACCCTTTTTCAATACTATGAGCCAAAACCACATTACTTCTGATGGTGTTCCTGGATGGGGTCATTTAGACAAATCATTACCCAATACAATGGGTCAATACCATGGTGGTTACCCCTGGTTTTGCACTTTATGAGCGCTTTTTCCCATACGTGACTTGGCACGTTGTTTCCCGCGTGCATACACGACTTCTCCTAGACAGATCCATGTATGCCTTGAGACATACTCTTTTCATCATAGATCTAGCACAAATTGAATTCCTTTCTTCATTACCTTCTCTACTCTCTGTAGATACATCAGATTTAATTCATCAAGACATATTCTATCAAGCACAACTTCATCAAGTAAGTTGCCATCATCTTCATCAAGTGGGTTTCCATTCACGGACAACACTCTATCAAGTGGGTTGTTCATCAAGGACAGCACTCAGCATCATATTTCCAACAGACATCATATCACATCAGATTTACATCATTTACCAAGTCCATCAAGTCAATAATAACTTCATCAGGTGGATTGCCATCAAGGACAACACATGTCAACAATCTCATGTCTTCATCTTCATTCAGTGGGTTGCCATCAAGGACAACACTCTGCATCATATTGCGAACAATCTCCCCCTTTGGACTTGATGGCAACCATGATGGTGTTTGGTTACCACAACAGATAGGTACATTAAGAATACAATGACACCATGTCACTCTCCCCATTTTTGACATCATTCTTTCTCTTCATTCAAACACCATGTCACTCTCCCCCTTTGACATCAAGGGCAAAGGGCGGATCAAAACCAACACACTCTCCCCCTGTTCTCCTCATGTAGAAGAAGCATTCTGCAGATCTGATGTATACTGAAGTGACCAAGCTCCCCCTGAGTTCATGCTGAATCTTCAAACATATTTTTCAATGAAGTACATGACTCTATGAACTTCCTATCACCAAAGACTCATACTTACATCAAATATCCAACCAAGTGGTTTTACATACGAGACTCAAGTACCCAACCAAGTGGGTTTACACATTTCCATTCAACTACCCAACCAAGTGGGTTTACAAATTTGACTCAGCTACCCAACCAAGTGGGTTTACAAAATTTGACTCAGCTACCCAACCAAGTGGGTTTACAAATTTTTCAAGTCCTTACATGACTGAATATTACAATTTTACATCATGGGTCTCAACAAGACCTTTTCATCAAATTACAAATATGAGTTTTTATGACCAACACCAGAAAGTCCTCAAGAAAGAGAACATATTTCAGAACCATCATAATGTCAACAATGCATTATACTCAGCAAAGCTAATGCTCCCCCTGAATCTGTGCATCCAAGCATCCTTTCCATATGACTAAAGCTCCCCCTTAGTTTGTGCATCCTGAACACTTTCACCAACAAATCATCAAGGCAATTTTATCAAAACATTAGAAATAGAATTATGAGAACTGGAACACCACCAGAGATACCAAACAGTATCAGAGATACCAAACAGCACTGCATCTTGTGCTGAAGAAAGCTGACCCCAAGCAGAAATTTATCAGCAACCAGACATACGTGGTTTTATGTGCATGAACTCGCGTATATATGCGACTGTGTTTCAGGAAATCCGCGTATCCAATACCATCTTCTATATTTTAACCAGATCTGATCCTCTGTGAGAAAAAGATAGTGTTCAGCTTCTTTCTGAGAAATTTGAATGCTTCCCTGGAATATAGATAGATAGAACAGTGTAGTTGTGTCTTCAAGCGTCATCCAACGGTTGTAGCATAAGCACATTAGTAATCAAGCCTTCAGATTCTTTGCAGCATCAATACAATCTTTCCAAGAGAAATTATCATACCAGAACAACATCTTCAAATATGTGTCAAACATCCATGTGGTCCAATATCACCATGATCTTTAAGATTTAACATGAAGTAACATATGTAGGGAAAAGATCTCAACCATAGTAACAAACTCTGCATGATCTATTCTTATTTCTGAATCAAACGACTTCCAACTCATCCATGTGTGAGCACAAAAGATACTTTTCAACAAACAGGGATCAAAATCTCATCATAATAAACCATATACCAAGTCATCATCATTTGAGCATGAGTATCACAATAACCAAAGAATAAGCAGTCATAGTGCCAACAATGCAATCATTAGTATTCAACCTGCTGCTCCCCCTGAACCAGTGCGCCTCCTTAACTTGTGCAACCTGAATACGTTCATCAGCAAATCATCAGCAACAATCTCTGCATGAACTGTCCTTATCTCTGAATTATAAGACTTTCATCTCAGCAATGAATACTCTTCATCAAAAAGCAAACAGGACTCATCCATAATCTTCAACCTAAGAAACCAAGTATCATATCATCATTATTTATAACTGAGAAAGTAAGCTGACACAGAGTCAATAATACAGTTATTAATAGTCAGACTGATGCTCCCCCTGAACCTCTGCTCCAGATCTTCAGCTATCATATAAATTCTCTTATCATTAATGCATACGCGACTGTGTCTGCTGAAACTTGCGTGTATACGCGACTTTTGTTCATCGAACCCGCGTATGGAAAGTGAAGCATAGAAATTTTCACATTCCTTCATCTCCCCCTGAACTTGTCCTTCCTGTACCTGTCTTCTTCATATCAGATGCTCTGTCAGAAATACATATAACTGAAATAATCAAATCAACCATGAGAGTCATCATACATTGCTCCCCCTGTGACGATACATTACTAAATCTCATAATGTATCCCACATCATTCCTGCAGTCAATAAGAGAAGTAAGCTTCAGAAGCGGAAGACTGCAGTAGGGTCAATATTCCCTACGTTTCTGATCGGTCCTCCATATTTTTCCAGATTTGTTTGAACTTTCTATTTGTGTGCTGAAAGTTATCCACTTTCTCAGATCTGTTCAACCTGCATTCCTTTTCTACATGTCCATACTTGTTACAAGAATAACATCTCATGTGCCCAGAGAAATAAGCGTAAGAATTATAATGAGTATTTCTAATCTTCCTCCTTTTACAATCAGCTGCTTTATGTCCATATTTGTTACATGAAAAACAATATCCCTTGAAGAAACCAGAGTACCTTTCTATGCAGGAACTGTTTGTTTGAGGCTGAAATGATCTGCTCCTGCAATTTGCCGCAACATGCCCATAATTATGACATTTAAAGCATTCAACATTCTTGAATGATATCCTTTGAGATTTCATCATTGTTGGTTGACCTTTTGTTTCTTTCAACACTTCAGGTTTTGCATTGACATCCTCTGAATTTTTAGCACTTCCTTGTGAACTAGATTCTCCTTTAATAGTTTCATGAAAACCAAGACCAAGTTTGATAGCAGGGGACCTTTGATTACTCAGAATATTGTCCAAAATATTAGTACTATCTTGAAACCTCAAAAGTTTAACCTTTTCTTCTAATTTACCTTTGAGAATGTTTACCTCAACCTCCAAGGCTTGAAATTGCTTCGTCATGCTTTCTTCTTTTCTTCTTCCATCTTCTACTTGATCATTCAGATTTAGAATCTCTTCTTTCAACCAATTTTCGTTTTCTTCACATGTTTGTTGCAGCTCTTCATTCTTCTTATTTGATTTTTCCAGATCTTCTTTGAGAGAGATGATTTCTGCTTCAAGTCCTTCCTTTTCAAACGACAAAGGTTCTTTATTCTTCTTACTTGATGCTTCGAGATTTACTTTCAGAGATATGATTTCTGCTTCAAGTCTTGCATTCTTCTTATTTGATTTATCCAGGTCTTCCTTGAGGGAGATGATTTCTGCTTCAAGCCCTTCCTTTTCAAATGATTGTAGAGGTTCCTCATTCTTCTTACTTGATGCTTCAAGATCTGCTTGTAGAGAGATGATTCCAGCTTCAAGACCTTCATTCTTCCTTTTTGATTTTTCGAGATCTGTATTTAGATCGTTAATTTATGCTTCTAGTCTTTTCATTCGATTGGATGCATAAGCATGAAACCTTTGATACTTGTCTATAGATTCATTCTCCTTAGATGATTTTTGCTGATCTTCATCTTTAATCTTGACAACTTCTTCTAGATCCATACTGTCACTTTCACTATCATTACCTTTGCATATACAGTTAAGTGAAATACAAGAACAACGATTAATACCTGTTTCATCTCCTTCAATTTATGCTATACATTATTTCTGAGGTATCTCCTTTCCTTGAGTAACCTTCTTCTTTTGCTTCTTTGCCATGAGTACTTGTAGGGCTTGGTCAGAATCTTCTTCATCTTCACTGGACACTTCATCATCATCTTCATTTGTATAATAACTCTTCCTCTTTTCAAATTGTTTCCCTTTACCATGTTTTTCTCTATAAGGACATTTAGCAGCATAGTGACCAACTCTTCCACAATCAAAACATTTGAAGGGAAGCTTACCTTTGAATCTTCCAGTACCTAGTTGGAGTTTTCTTACAAAATTCGCTTCTTCTTCTTCGGATATATAGCTGGATTCTTTGACAACTTCCTTTTCTTTTCCTTTTGCAGATGCCTTAAAAGCAGCTTCTTTGATTTGAGAAGGACCTCCTTGTCTCATTTCAAAAGCAGTCAGAATACCATGTAATTGAACAATAGTAAGAGTTTGCAGATCTTGCCTTTCTTCAATAGTTGAAACTTTAGAGTCAAATTTTGAAGTCAAGGATCTTAAGACTTTTTCCACCAGAGTAGTATCAGTTATGGTTTCACCCAAATTTCTCATTCGATTTACAATATCGTCTAGACGTAAGAAGAAATGGGCAATACTCTCATCACTATGCATCTTCAAATTTTCATATTCAATTCTAAGAGTTTGGAGTTTTGCACTTTTTACCTTTGTATCTCCTTCATAACTCAGAATGATTTTGTCCCATATTTCTTTTGCTGAATTTAGCTGCATCACTTTAGCAAATTCTGGTTCAGACATGCTTCCTAATAAGACATTTACTGCTTTGGCATTAATTTCATACTTCTTCCTTTCTGCTGCATCAGTAGGAATACTTGCCGGCTATTGATAACCTTCTTCCACGATTGCCCATACATCTGCACCAAGACTTTGCAGATATGCTTTTGTTCGTACCTTCCAGAATATCAGATTGCTTCCATTGAATAGAGGTGGCTTTATAGACATTACTCCTTCAAGACTTCCCATTGCGATGGATCTCCTTCAAGCGATCAAGCTTCTGCAGAAGAACCTGCTCTGATACCAATTGTTGGGAAAAATACTGAGAGGGGGGGGTGAATCAGTATTTAGGGCAAACTAAAATTTTTTACTTTTTCATGCTCTAAAACCCATACGCTACTTTGCTGAAGCCAACTAGCGTATACACGCGGATATCCTTCATAAAACTCGCGTATACACAGAGATCTAATTATGCCATTAGTTCTTCACTTATATCATTCCATCATTCATTCATTAGATGTTCTATAAACGGTAAACATGTGCAGTAAGAACAGAATAAACCATCACACAAAGCATCACACATGAACACCAGGATTTTTAGGTGGAAACCCAAGTCGGGAGAAAACCACCGCTGCAGTTGCTCAGCCTTCAATATTTTACTATAGAGAAAACATCTTACAACATATGTGCTGGTGCAGACTCCTACCAGCACGCAGGCACCCACCTGCGCTCGTTTACCAGCCTCTCCTGGAAGGGAGCTACGACCCCCTGCTCTCGTTTACCAGCCTCACCTGGAAGAGAGCTACAACCCCCTGACTGAAGGCTACAACCCTCAGCACCTCTATGGACCACGTTTCATCAATTTTCACACTGGATCCAAAGCTTCCTTTAGGACACCACTTGCAGGCCACGTTTCATCATATTTTCAGACTGGACCCACTCCACATATTTAAGCTCCATCATACAACCAAACTGAACCAGACAACTCAGAACTGTAGAATACAGATAGCAGCAACACAGCAGAACAGATCAGACATTTCATACCCCTTTCTTCAGCAAACCCTAGTTTGCATACGCACTTTCCTTTCACTGATACCGCGTATATACGCGCCTTCTACCATACAAACCCACGTATACTTCTGTACATATTACAGAGCTAATTTCACTGCGCATACACGATTTTTCTTCAGAGAAGCCGTGTATATACGCGCTTCCTCTGCGTCAAACTAGCGTATGGTTCTTCAGACATTTAGATCAATGCAATTCTTCAGAACAGATACATCACACAAATTTTACCCTTTACTTCAGACAGATGTTCGCCTCATCTTAGATCTAATCATTCCATAAACAGATCTAGCAAATACAAGTACATTTCAGATCTAGATACCCTTCTTCATCATTGGTGCATCATGCATTCAGATCTATCATTCAATTGTAACCCTTTCCATTCAGATATACTTCAGAGAGAAGTATTCATTCAAGCTCATACATCTTGCACCCACACTCATGATTTGCACAATGAATTTCTTCTCTTTATATAGGTTTACCCTGTTTCAATACCATGAGCCAAAACCACATTACTTCCGATGGTATTCATGGACGGTGTCATTTAGATGAATCATTACCCAATACAATGGGTCAATACCATGGTGGTTACCCCTAGTTTTGCACTTTATGAGTGCTTTTTCCCATACGCGACTTGGCACGTTGTTTCCCGCGTGCATACGCGACTTCTCCTAGACAGATCCGCGTATGCCTTGAGACATACTCTTTTCATCATAGATCTAGCACAAATTGAATTCCTTTCTTCATTACCTTCTCTACACTCTGTAGATACATCAGATTTAATTCATCAAGACATATTCTATCAAGCACAACTTCATCAAGTAAGTTTCCATCATCTTCATCAAGTGGGTTGCCATTCACGGACAACACTCTATCAAGTGGGTTGTCATCAAGGACAACACTCAGCATCATATTGCTAACAAACATTATTTCACATCAGATTACCAAGTCCATCAAGTCAAGAATAACTCCATCAGGTGGATTGCCATCAAGGACAACACATGCTAACAATCTCATGTCTTCATCTTCATTAAGTGGGTTGCCATCAAGGACAACACTCTTCATCATATTGCCAACAATATTATCATGTTGATGATCTTGTTCATTTCGAAGAAGCTATCAAGGATAAGAAATGGATAGAGGCCATGGATGAGGAGATTGATGCCATAGAAAGAAACAAGACTTGGGATTTGGTTGAACTCCCAAAAGGTAAAGATGTCATTGGATTTAAATGGGTCTACAAGACCAAGAGTAATGCTGAAGGAAAAATAGAGAGACATAAGGCCAGACTTTTTGTCAAGGGATATAAGCATAAGCATGGGATAGATTATGAGGAAACTTTCGCACCAGTTGCTAGAATGGAAACCGTGAGAGCAGTGATGTCCATGGAAACACAAAACAAGTGGAAATTTCACCAAATGGATGTGAAGTGAGCATTCCTAAATGGAGTGTTATTGGAAGAGGTTTA
>JAXQQM020063302.1:0-56165 GCA_034641835.2 Pinus albicaulis
GTTCTCTCGATCGCATTTTCCTGCAGTGACTAATAAAACACCCAAAAGCGATTACAATAGTCCCTGCCATGCCGCCTCCGGCATGGCAGGGACTATTGTAATCGCTTTTGGGTGTTTTATTAGTCACTGCAGGAAAATGCGATCGAGCCATTTACCTTAAAAGACAGATTTTTGGCTGCCGTCGGTAAGAACCAATCAACAATTTGAAGGTCTTATTTGGCCTCATATCGAGGCCGGACCTAGGTTAAATGTAACTTGATTCCCCTTGTTTCTAAATTTTCTAGTTCCTATTGACTAATGCTAGCATTAGTTAGTAAGCATATAATGTTTCGACAATTTCCGCAAAGAATTTTTATTAAAATCTGCATGCATGTTCAAGTTGTCTTGTGATCTGCCACGGGTTTTTCTTAGTGGCACAGGTTTTGCTTTCCAAGGTTTGCAAGGAGCAGGGCAGCGGTCGAAGAACTGGACCAGAAAATGGCTTGCAAAGAGCAGGGCAGCGATCGAAGAAAACGGAAGGAAGTGTCTGGAACGCTCCATGGAGTGGTAGGTCTTCCTGACGCAACAGCCCCGAACAGAGGGGGGATAGCTATGACCTGGAACGAAGATCGGTTTTGTAGGGAATCAGCTGATGGAGATGCACGACTAAGGGCGATGAACAATGGCAATGGCGTTAGCAAGGGCGCAGGAAAAGCATTACCCCTACAAAGCAACAACAGGAACGAGTTCTGTATGGCAGAGATGGAAAGCATGCATCAGGAGCTACAACGAGCAAGGTAGTAAACTTCTTGTAGTTCTTGTAGCTATTTAAATGCTCATCTATAATATTGTGCAACTGCTCATATGCATGTCATACCTATTGTGTACGTGCTGACCAGCTAGAACAGGGTCAGGCCATGGAGAAAAACTTGATTTCAATGGCTCGTGAAGTCCAGAAACTTTGGGCCGAGCTTGCAAATGCTGATAAGAGGGGGCGTGCTGCAGAAAACCCTGGTAAAACAGAATATTGATTTAAGTTCACTTAGATATTTTGTTAAAAGTTCACTTAGTTCAGACAAAACCAGTACATGCTAATGTTGCAAATTGAATCGATTGACCAAATTTGCATAATTACCTGGGATTCATTTGTTCATATTGTTTCAAATTTTGTCGCCTTTATTTGTAAGACTCTTGAATTTTCCATTGGAATGCAGGAACGCAGGGAGGACAGTTAATCCAGTGGAGCCATATTAATTGTGGTGATTGGGCAACATTCAATAAGCTTTCCACACGATCACCTTCAACGGCAAGAAACTGCAACCTGGTTGTGAATTTGACAAGATTTTTGAACGCTTGTGGAGACCATTCAGTTTAAGAACTCAAAATTTACAGACAATCTTGAAAACCATGACATTTGGTGAAATTATATATTTACAGTTTTTTTTTTTTTTTGGCTTTCAGAATTAAAAATTTGATAGCACAACATTATTTTCATAGGCACTCCGAAGCTTCAAGATACATACAGGGGAGTGCTGATAAAAAGGGTTGTCAGTTGGGCACCAGATACGAAGCCAACAGTCTGGAGGTTGTGTCTCTCTCTGGTGGTGCATTCCTGTTTGATTTTTGTCGTCTAACTCTGGTGGTGCATTCTTGTTTGATTTTTGTCGTCTAACTCTAAGAGACACCTATTTTCTAGATTCCGAAAACCCAGTTCTCCTTCCCAGCCAGTTCCGTCCCATATTCTTATTGCTGTATTTCTGTCTTTTCGGAGAAATAAACAGGCAATGTCTAGGAATATATTCTTCTGCTGTTTATCGAGACCGTCATAGCTCATTTTGGACCTGCTTCGGATATCTGTGTGAAGCACCCCTGAGATTTTGCGCAATTGGCTCTCCAATACTTCAACTGTTTTTCACCGTGCAGATCCGCCCCAAGCACAAAGCTTCTAAATTCCGCTTCAGCAGCCGATCCTATGCCTATGATCGACCTACCTTTCGGTCATTTTTGCTTTTTCTCATTGGCTTTTTTCTTTCTTTCCTCTTTTCTTTGTGAACGCGGATGCGGTGTGTATTCCAGCACCATTTTTCATGGCTCTCGGACATTATTGGAGATAGAATCAGCCATGAGCCAGGGGAACCAGAAGCCGCCATGAGCCAGTAGCCAGGCACATTTTGCCAGAGGCCTGCAACCTGTAAACAGAAGCCTCTCACAAACCGGCGGGGGTGAAGGGATAACTAACTTATTTCCGGGCCGAAAAAGTGGATGCAGCCGGAAACCGAAGTCGTGAGCAAGCGCGTGTACTGCATGCAGGTGGCTATTCCACAGCTGTCCGAATGCCGCCACGGATGTAGCTTGATGATTCCTGAAGTCGAGTTTTTTGCATGCAGTTTTGAGCATGCCCAAGTATAATAATCAATGACGGGTATCAAGAAGCCGTCAAACCTTTAATACTAAATTTTTGAATAAGTAATATTTTTGAATTTATTTATTATGTTTACGTGAATTAAGGCTTACTGACATAATATCTTATTTAGTATATATTAACTTAGATGCCGAGTACTTCTGGACCTGCACTATACCCTTGGAAAGAACTACCACTGAGGAATTGTCGACTTAGAATTATGTTGAGCATAATAATGAACAATACAAAAGTTATCCGTTGACATATGCAATGCCCATCCTATGCAGAAACTCGTGATTGATGATGTTCGAGCTTCATGGAACACCTAATACTTAGGAGGCAGTGACTTCTTTTCACGAGAGCAATCAGCAGAATGGTAGGCTTTTCTTTGTAGGCTTTTCTCTTCATTAACTTTAAGATGTCAACAAAATAATTCTATTTACATTGATAATACTCATATAAACTTTATTTAGAATTCTCTTCATTGACTTTAATATGTCGATGAAATAAATTTATTTACATGGATAATATTCATAGAAATTCTATTAATTTTTTGCCAGAGTCATCTAATATTGGAATATTGGAATGTTGTGGAATATTAGAATGTTGTAGTATAATGAGATTATGAGTTGTTCTTCTAAATTTTATAAAAAATAATAATAATAATAAATCGAAACACTAAAGTCAACTACAGCCAAATCCATAGATTGATCAAATAGATCGTATACCAACTCCTCAAAATTTATCGGGAATTATTCACATGAAAATGTCTTATGGCCCATCCATCTGCTATTTTATAGGTGTTATGTATCTATAGTTTTCCAGAGGATTTTTTTTCCGTGAAATTTTTTTTTTCTTTTTAATGTAATGTGAAGTATCATAGCTTCTGGGGAATGCAGTCAAATTGATGTGCTTAATTTGTTTATAGCGTACGCCATCAAAAAAACAGAATTTATTTCAGATTATTGGTAAAGTAAGAAAGAATATATTATCTCTTGTGCAGTCCATCTCTTATCATGGATTCTCCATTTTACTTCAGAATTGAAGAAAATTAGGCAAGATTTAATGGAATTAATGGAATTAATTTATTTATAGTGTAAGCTATAAAAAACACAAAATTTATTTCAAATTATTGTCTTATTTTAATGGTACACGCAATTCACTCTATGCATTTGAAACTTAAATGATGCAAAATATGTGTGTTGTTTTGAGCATTTTCAAACTTAAATGACGCAAATGTATGTGGGAATCATTTTAAGCATTTTCAAACTCAAATGATGCTATCATTTCTACTTAAGGACCCACGCTGACTAAATTTCTAGGAAAGTAAGTTGATATTCCGAGGTGAATGCAATGAGCTCATCTATGCTCTAGTAAATTCCAGAATCCACATGTGCTCCAATATTTTCTTTTGTTCTAGCTTCTTTTCCTTATTGAATGAAGTTGTAGGTTTAGTCCACCACTAGACAAAGCAACTTGTAGGTTTTGTGTTTTTACCTTGCAGCGTGTTTTTCGTTTGATGCCCCGCCACTAGAGTAAACAGAAACTAAGATTCTTTGAATTGAATTATAAACTAATTGCAGTCTTTATAGAGAGTATTGTTGCATATGGATTTCATAATTTTTGTTCATGGAATGTGTTTTTAACCGAGAGCTTTTGCTTGGGATGGATGGATAAGAGAACCTCGTCGTTTCAATTGCAAATTGTCCCTCCCTGTGTTCTGCAGAAGATTTGGCTGTGGAGGATAAAGAGTATACATTAACTTTTTGACTTGATGTCATCCCAAAGGAATCTCTTCAAGTCTGTCTCTCTATAAAAACTTGCCATGTGTTTCATATCTTCGTAGTCATATTGACTATAAAACTTGCCATGTGTTTCGTATCTTCGTAGTCATATTGACTATAAATGATATATTTTAAACCATTAAGCATCGTCATTAATCATTATTAATCCGAATAACTTATCCAAGAATGTCATTAATGAGTAAATAAATTATAGAAACATCAATAAACCATGAGCTGTCAATCACTATCTATCTATCCCTATATCTATTTTAATTTCTACAGCATCCAGTGAACTTCACTTTAATCACGTTCAAAGCGGTTAATTCAAACATTAACAATTCATCAAAGCCGCAATGGTCTTATATTTATTAGTCCGAAGATAGTTTTCATTGTCCGCGTGGATCATTTTCAATCACTCGCTCTGCATGCATGCCTGCCGCATGACTGCCATTCATTAAGCTGGGGCCTCAACGGTCGGGGAACCTTGAATACAGCAGGCAGTCAGAATGCTCCAGAATGACTCTTACTGAATTAAGCAGCCGCTGCAGCTTAACGGGATCGATTCGGGGCAGAGGAGGATACAAAAGCATAAGTTTACAAACTATCCGTGAATTTACAATCTGTGCTTGCAGTTTGTAAAATTTGATTTTTTTGTTTTTGTTTACAGCACTAAAGGCATGGACTAGCTGCCTTTAGCAGCAATCCTTGGTTTATACTTACATCATTAATTGGTGTGCACTATTATTAATCCCTGCCCCAAGGGGCGTAGTGACTATGGTAATCGATTTTGAAAAATGTATTAATCGTGCATGAAAACCAAAATGAATTTCAAATTTTCAACCAAATGACATGAAATTAAATATTCATTGTTCAATTTTTTTATAAATTTCTAGTTTGAATGCACTGAACGCAGTGACTGTATGAAAAGCTAGGATATAGCTAACTTTGATGAACAAGATTTTTCCGGTAAAGCAATGCTAGAGATTACCTAGGCATTATTTCAGTAACAATAAATGTTTAATAATTAACTTCCTTTTATAATCAAGTAATGCTAACATTATAATACATAGGCCCATTTTCCACAAGTATGCAACAAGTTTCTAAATACATAAGCCCATTTTACCACGTACAAGTACATGAAAATGTACACGTACAACTGCATGTAAGTACGTGTGTTGTTTTGGTCTCTTCGTGGCATTTATTCTGGGTTATCTGTGGTCTCCGTGGCTTTGTTCTGCATCTCGTTGGTCTTGGCTCCGTGGTTCTTAAAAGCAACCCTTTTTGCAAGTATAGTTAACTAATTTGGCCATTGGAGGGCTCAATCGGAAATTGCGTTTCGTTTCGCTTGTCGGACGATATCATGTTTGATGGTAGTCTTGGTTTTTGTTGGCGTTTTGACATGCCTACAGTCTCTGATGATGCAACTGAGGCAGAAGATATGATTTCCATGTAAATTTATATGGAAAAATTGAATTGAGGCCGAAGATATGATTTCATGTACATGTATATGGAGAAATTGGATTTTTCTTGAGAATTTCTAAAATTGAATGCTTGCAGAGAAAAAAGGGCTTTCCTTTCTTTAGGTTGAATGAACGCCTTCTCGGAATGAGCAGCTTAACGCCCAACGGCTGCCATCGGGTACGAACAAGAAGTGTGTACGCAAAAATGATATTGATTCTCAAATTCTCAGGTTCACCTGCACAAGACAAATTTAAAAAGAGCTGAGTTGAAATTTATTCATTACTTAGAGTTTTCTTCTAAACCTTTCTGTTAAGTTTAATCAACCTATGTTGCTTAATCCAATAGAATTATTTTAAGCTTTAAATCTAGTAGAAATTGTAAAGTCTGGATTGATAAACAGTTCAATCATAGTATATATTGCATTGTTATATTTTTCTGCACAACATTCTGCCAAAAAATCAGGGTTAAAATCTAACAAGTTTGAATAAAATTGGCAGTGTAGTGATCTACGCTAAGAAAATTTAACTCACCTTTAAAATAATGGAAAACTCAAAGCAATTTAGTGGAACCTAGAAAAAAGTGTACACATCCCTAAATTATGAAGACTTTATCTTAAATCAAATTTTAAGAAATTATTTGAACATAACTTCATATATATGCAATTATAATTACTCTATTTTAATCGATGTCAAACTGCAGGTTGTGCAAGGTGTTCTCCTTAATATCTTGAATAATTAGAAAGTGTTCCTGTAGAATTTAGTGTGAAATATGCTATCTTTTAATAGATTTGAATAATTAGAAAGTGTTCTTTGTAGATTTTACTGTGAAATACAAGCACCTTTCAAAATATTTCAAGAAAATTATTCCAACTTATCTTTTCTATATGATACTTAATTTTCTTACTGTATAAAAATTCATTTTTCAAAGCAGCCTTTGTTAGGAGAGGATATAGCATAAAGGCTGTGATGTAGAGCTACTATCGTGCTAGCATATTTTAGAGATCTAAAAGCATTTTCCTCAGGTATTTTATAAAATGAATTGAACTTCCTGTGGCTTAATCTAACTTTTTAACTAAATTTATCATGCTTTAAATGAACTCAAATAAAAAGTATGTACATACTCTCTTGTTAACAGAATCTAGCTTGAAAGTTATGGTAAAGAGCTAGTATATTCAAACATCTCAATCAGGAAAAATTACTGTGGTAATCCCTACAGCGTTAGGGTGAAAAATAGAACAAGGATTTGAATCGGATATTCTAAAGAAAAATGAAGATTTGAATATAAAGAAGAACATAGGTCTTGTCATTTTGAATGGTATGGATATTTCTCAAAACGAGAAGAGCCTCCAGCCTCTTATGTTACAGAGGAATGGAGCTTCGTCGAGCGCTTCTCACGAATATATTTTATCACACTAGATTCAGGTTTAAAGATCTGCTAAAACTAAAAGCGTTACCGCAAAACTAAAACAAAATTCCTTGAGAAGAACTAGAAAGGAAAAATAAACTGTACTTTAAAAGAATTCTTACAGTAAGATAATTGATCTCCTGATCAGATGCGTCAACACCTCATACGATCCTACCGAAAATTTCCAGTCCATTTTCTCCTCTAAAGACACTTGATGCCCCAGGCACTTCAAACCGGTGCAACATCCAAATATGCAAGAACAATATGCTTTGTTGCGATTACCGGTGCAAATATCCAAACATGCAAGAACAATATGCTTGTTGCGATTTTTTTTTCTATTTTCGACTAAATAAGCCGACCAACTCAATCTTTGATATTTGCCGTAGCAAAAGACACAAAAATGCCCAAAAAAACCGCAGGAAAGCTCAACTCGCTTTTCCCCGTAAGATTTGGCCTCGACTGACAAATAAGAACAAGTCACAACTTTGAATAGAAATCGACGATTCTCTTCAATTTTTGCGAAAAATGTTGGATTTTCCGCTGGTTACAGCTAGAGACACGAGAAAAATTTGCAGATTCGGAAGTCGACGCCATAAAATTAAGGCAAGGGGAGCCAATTATCATGAGGCTCGAGAGCATGCAAAATATTGAGGAACTGTGAAATGCGACCTTGGGCATGTGACAAGAAACAAATTGAGTTAAAAGGAGTATTTGCTATCCAACCAATGTTTTGCCCTTCCGAACCTTTGGAAGTCGTGGGCTTAGTTGCTATACAAAATGAATCAACAGAAAAATGAATAAGTACAAGGTGGGTTTTTAGTTGCTACGTGTTCTTTTCAATTATTCAAGGTGAGAGAGTTTTCAGTTGCTAAGTGTTTTTTTCAATTACTCTAAGGTGAGAGTTTTCGGTTGATAAATGTCTTTTTAATTATTCAAGGTGTGGCATGACCAACAACCAACTGTAATATGATCTTGTTTTATTATTATTTAATTTAAATTTTTTTAAGTTAAACTTCGGTGATTTCTTACATCTAAAATTTTAATAATCCATAATTAAGTTTTGTAGAACTGTTTCCATGCTTCAAGGCAATCTCTGGGGCAACATAGTTAAATCTCAGTTAGATCCATCACTACTTATGTTTTTTTTGCAAACCTTGAATATAAATTTTATTATTATTTTTTTCTAAAATATTAAAAATATACATAAATTTATCTTTTAAAATATTAAAATATACAAATTTATTTCCAAAAAAATAAATAAAATGATATCATAAATTTATTGTTGAAATTAAAATCATGAAACTTTAAGAAAAGTTTAAATGAAACTAAAAATACAGAAACTTAAAAAAATGAAATGAAACTAAAAACATGAAACCTGAAAAAATTAAAAATAAATAATTTATTATCAAAATGCTAAAAACCATACATTCTATTTAATTTTAAATATCCACTAAGTTTCAAAGTTTTTTTCCTCTTCGAAATTTAAATTTTAAAATCTCACTTCAACTTCAGATTTTTCTTTGTTCTTTTTGAAACTTTAATTTTAAAGTATACCATCAAGCTTCAAATATCTGAAAGCTTACTGATGGCGCTTAGTGATATGAAAGTTATTGAAATATGGCCATGCGTTACCACTTGGCAGAGTCTTGTGCTTTATTAGTAATTCAATATAATTATATTGAAGTAATATTTTTTTATTATTATATCTTTTTCTTTAAAATTTAGATTAATTATTAATCCCTTTACCATTATAAAGGATTATTATAATTATAAAAGAAAATTAATAGCAAAAACAATGCAATACAATTATAAAAGTTTTTCAATAACAAACTCATTAATTTAAAAAATTCAAGATTTTAATTAACATTGGCAACAACTTAACAGTTTTTTTTCATTAATTTAAAAATTTGGATATTTAATTCAAGATTCTAATTTAGGGATTGGTAAAGACGTGCTGCTTAGGCGCTTTCTTATTTTAGAAGTGACTAATTCAAATTGAGTTCCTACATTTACATTTTGATATTTATTTATCAAAGATTTGTTTTTGCATGTACTTTATATAAAAGGTCGTACTTACTAATATTATCCGCATTTCCCACATTTTCCCTAAACGATATATTTTTTTCAACATTTTTTTAAATTTATTTCCCTACATTTCCCTAATGATAGTATTTTTCAATATTTTTTTAATTCATTGTTTAGTTGATCGTAAATTTTTATCTTTTTGGTATAATTTGTATCAGTAAAAATTATATAAATAATAATCTCGTCCATAAATAATTAGTTGATATAATTTTGAGAGTTGTTTTAGTGAATTTTATAATTTTGAGAGTTGTTTTAGTGAATTTTTTGGAGTTTTGTGTTTTTAAAATTTTGGATTTATTTTATTTAAAATCAGATTTAATTATTTGTATTTTTTATAGATAAAATATCATGATGATTTCATGAATGTTGCAAGATCTTAAAGAAATTATACTAAAAATCTACCTAATTTTTTTTGAAAAATAACACTAAAAACAACTAGTAAATGTTGTATCATAATTATATAAAATAATCTCTTACATAAATTTTATAATAAAATTACCCCTAATATTAAAATAATAAATATAATATTTACTTTTAATTCACTTTGCAGCATATTTACATGGTATTCTTCTCCAAAAAAGTCGCTTAAACACGTTCACCGTGTGAATAAATTCCGATTTTCTACTATTTTTTACCACATTGCAAAAGGCTACCGTGTAAACACTCTGCTCACCGTAGCAAATCATTGTTTTTGACTATGTTGCAAAGAAGTTGATTTTGCAACACTATTCACTCAGCAAATCGATTTTCGTTGTTTTGACCACGTAGCACGCATTTGCCGTAATTTCAAGTTGACTTAAATAGGTTATTGATTTTTACCACGTTGCAAGCATTTGTCGACTGTGCTGACTTTAAATAGCTTCGATCTTTTCGCTTAGCTCACTTTGTAGGTAGAAATTTGTCAATAATGATTAATTATCCACCGAGACTATCCCGATCACATACAATTCGAATTTATATGCAACACATAATCTTCCACCAACTCGATCATCACATGCGAAAATAAATCAAGCGATAACACATCAAATCATCATACACATTAACATGAAAGATGTATGGGGAAAGCTTGAGAAATAAAACCCCACAACCTATCATATTATAATGGAGAAATCAAGTAAATACCCTAAGATAATACTCCTCACAAGTACTCAAGACTTTCTCAGTTACTCAATCTAGCTCAAGCTTTGAACAAGTTACCGGTTCAAACTCACCACTAATTGCCTTGCCTCTACGTTTGTTTCAATGCTAAGGGATGGCTCCTTATATAGATAAACCACCACCGAATCCCGCAATCCTCATGGACTTACTCCACTATCTCGTGTTGCAAATAGCAACATTATAGTCATAACCGATAGCTAACTCCACTTTCATCTACCTCTTTCAATCGGTCTTCACTCGAATCGATCATAATCGTAGTGAACTCGATGTGTTCTGAGTTGAATAATGAGTTACTAATTTATGAATTCAATAATATTTAATTACCCAATTACATAACTAATTGATTAGCCAATTAAACTAATCTCAACTAGTTCAACTAAAATAAACAACACAACTCCACTAGCCGCCCTACTAACTCCTCCAAACTTCGCCACCGAAGTCCTAACCGAAGTCAACCATGCATGATGCCATCAAACTCCGGGAACCACGTGATTCCTCCTGTTTTCATGCATGAGCCACTCGTAGCTCAAACTCAAGTGCTCCAAGAGAGAGTAACCGTCAAGTGAGTCCAAATATTATTAAGGGTGCAAATAATATTTGACTTCCCTCGTTTTAAGAAGGAGAGTGCGCCCTAAAAATAATTTCGACCTCTTGACCTCAAAATTAGAGTCTCATCTATTTTTACTGTCACATACACATACTTCAAGAATCTCAAACTGAATCCCCGAATCCATGCTCCATATGTCTAAAATAGATTTTGCGCCGTAATTTGCTCGCGGGCCCACTAGTGAAGGCGACTTCATTTCACTAAGCCCATCATCTTGCCGCATTTTCACTTCCCTCCCCGCAAAGAGGGATTATCCGCAACCCCCTATCCCCCGCCCGTGGAATTCGACCCCGCTTCCCGGTGAGCGCCTTCGTCAGATGTGTCGCATCCCGATCCTCCGTGGGAACATATGAAAGCATCATGATTCTCCGTTGAACACAATCTCTCATATGATGATACCAATCCATGAAGCCATGCCACCAATCGATCCTCTGACCGTACCATGAACCATATCCCGATGTGCCTCTAATATAGCGCAATACATGCTTGCCCGCCTTCCAAAAGAGCTTGGTAGGCTTAACCATAGCCATGTAAAGTCGTTAACCGCATAGCATATATTGGGTCGTGTATCGACCGTATACATAAGCGACCTCACCAATCGCCGACATGAGCGCGTTAATCCACTACCCTCCGTTGAAGTAGCATCCTCCTTCCTCCAACCACCAGAAGATGAGTGTGAACAAAGCTCGTTGCCCTCGTATGTTGAACCTCTCCAAGGACCCCGGCATACTTGCCCCGAGAAACAAATACCCTCCGCCGCGGGCCGCCAAATCTCCTAATCCAGAAAGGCTGAAGGATGCCCAAGTCCTTCATCTCAAACCTCTCGTGCAAGATCCTCCTTGCATGAAAGTATCAACCCATTTCATCGCCGCCAAAACCGATCATCTACGTACGATGATCAACAACTTCCCCCTCCACCACAATCCGGCCAAGTTTGATCCACTTCACTCTGGAGAATCCAAGCCCGGCGGAAGTAGCCGCCGCCTATGCGCAGTGTACCAAGCACGAGGTGCTTGCTTCAGCCCATACAATGCTCTCTTTGAGTCGGCACACATGGCCTTTCACCGCTCGAAGATCTCGAAACCTTCAGCCGCTCTATGTACACCTCCTCTCAATAACCTTACCGAGGAACGCAAGCCTTCGCTACATCCATCCGATGAATGTGCCACCCCATCCGCGCCCGAGAGAGAGCAAGGATCGTCCGTATGGAAGAGTACCTCACACAGAAAAGGCAAAAGTCTCCTCATGTCAATCCCCGATCTCAGGAAAAGCCACGGCGACAAATCTCGCCTCGTACTTCTCCACACCCCGCCGCCCGCCCGCCACTTTCAGATCCATCGCGAACCCACCACACTCAGCCTTCCCCACCGTCCCGTAGGACAAATCTCCCATGGCACCGCGTTTCGACGATCGAATACATTCTCTCGGACAGGCATCAAACCCATGCGGGTTCCTCTGGCGCTTCCTCAAAAGAGGATGGCTCCGTCACAACACATTGACTCACAAGAGCCATGTGCATCCGTTGCACCGATCCGTGACCGTCTCTCCACCGCGCCGTGCCGTAGGTGGTCCTACAACCTTCTCCGCATCCCGCCGCCCGCCCGTAGTGCGCATGCGCCCTCTCCGATGGCCGGCACCGCCCGGGGTGGTTTCTTCCACCTCCCGAACTCTCGTGGCTGATCCACATCCGAAGCTCCTCCTTAGAAATTCACCACCATCTACATGCAAGTGTAGCTCCCTGCTTTTAATCGCATGGCTTTCCTCCTCAAATTTTATATCTCGTCGACAACAAAATTTTCGACCGTCCGACAACATAATTCGATAAGAAGCTGTGGAGAGGTGTATCGGTGTACCCCACAAATATTCCAACTCCGGCACTTGATCCAAACCTTCCTTCTCGCATCCTTCAAGCCATGCATGTAGATGAGAACCAAAAATCCGCAAATGGGAAATATCGTGCCTCTGCCGAACAAGCCTCCTCCGGTGTACTCATGCCAAGAACCTTGTGAGGACAATGGTTCGTTATTGCCACCGTTGTATTGCATGCCTCAAATACCACAAGTGAAGGGGTAGGCCTCGATCATGCAACACGCCGTGCAGCCACCCACGATTGTTCGTTCTTCCGCTCAACCACCCCGCCCGTGGGTTATGGGGTGCGATGAGCCTTCTCTCAATCCCCTTCGCCGGCAGAACTCCTCTGAATTCAGCCGAGATGAATTCACCACCGTTATCACTCCTGAAATCACCTTCTTCCTCGACCTTTCCCTCACCGGCTGTTTAAACTCACAACTTCGCGAATGTATCGCTTCTCCGCATGAAGAAGATCCGCACTTTCGAGAGAAATCATCAACAAAGATCACATAATACTTGTGCTTTTGCCGTCGAAGAACCGCAGTTGACCACACACGTCCGTGTGAATCCCCAAGATCGTCGTGGCGCGACTATCCTTCTCGTGAAAGGTGGCTTTCACATACTTCCTAAAGTACACCCCCTTGCTGATCCGACCGCGCAAGAGTGCCCTCTTAGGAATCCCGCAGAAATCGTCGCGTAATCTTCGGGCCCATGGGGAAGGTGGCCCAACTTCCTCGTGCCGCGCGCCCGCCCCCTCGGTCCCGCCACCACCTCCCGCTTTGCATGCCATAGTCGCGCAACCATCTACCCGCAATCGATAAAGGTTCTTGTTCGAACCCCTATCTTCCGGTCTCTCCAAGATCTTACCGCGCAGAAGGCTTCTTCTTCGTTGAAGACCACATCATACCCCTTATCTTCCCAACATTTCCGCCGCAGATCAAGTTCTTCTTCAATCAGTACATGCATGACATCCTTCGCACAAAGGGTTTACTGCATTCCCTTTGAAAGGATATGGTACCGATGGGCCGCCGCACTATATCTACCGTCATCGCCCATCTCGATGTGCACACCCAAATCCTTGTCCTCCAGACTCGAGAACAACTCCCGATCTCCCCCGTCATATGAAATGACGCACCGCTCGTCCGCAGAGCTATACCGATCCCAACAACGTACTCGCTGAAAAGTCAAGCTCGAACCGTGGAAGCCAAAGCTTCTCCATCCGGCGCATCTTCCCGCTTGCTTGTTCTTCTTCTTCTTTGACAATTTGTAGCATAATAACCGTGATCATGGCGCTGAAAAACACTTCACTTTCGCCATATCCCGGCTTGCCTTGCACCTAATGAGAAGGTTTCTTACCCTTCCTCTTTGCTTTAACAAAGCGCGCCTTTCTTCATCGCCCTCCCTTTGATGAAGATCCATCTCGGTAGTCTCCCATTCTCCCGCATGAGATCCGCCCAAAGGCGCTCCCATCCCGGCGAGCCTTCTCCCGACCATCGACACTATTCCGATATGAGTGCCAAGCCTTTGGAAGTCCAAGGAGAGCGTCGACCATGTCCTCGTCTTCGAGCGCCGTCCCCACACTTCCTACCATCTCTAAGACCGAGTGAACTTCGTGGAGGTATTTGGCGATACCGTCGCCTTTCTCCATCTTGATGTTCCTGAAGCTTATCTTTGAGCGCCAACTTCCTTCGTCACTCTTACTTCCGAATAGATCCGTCAAAGCTCTTACATTAGAAATGGAGAAGCCTTTCCATGTAGGCCGGATACAATATGACTTTCGACGCCCTCCAACAGATCCTTCGACATTTCGCCATCTCTTTGCCATGCATCGACTTCGCCAGATCGGTTGGCTTTTCGACATCCGTATCTACGAACTCCTTCGACTCATTATCTTCTAATACCGCCTCTCTCCATGCGATCCTTCCATGAAACATAATTCGAACTACCTTCAAGAGCATATCTGTCGCAAACCGTTGAAAGACATTTTCAACATCGGCACCAAGAAAACAAACCGGCCGCAAAATTTCGAATTCCACCTCAAAGCTCAACCACTCTAGATTCCGCGAGGAACAAATTATTTCAAAGATAGACCGACCGCAAGGGGCATTTACTAAACCTTTCACTTTCCGAAGAAAGATGAACTGAGGCTACCGGCTCCGCATGCACTTCCTATCTACCGAAATAAGTTTGTAATCACCATGATGATCAATCTAAGCTTCAATAGCCCAATACCATGTAGAAATTTGCTGAATAATGATTAATTATCCACCGAGACTATCTCGATCACATACAATTCGAATTTATATGCAACACATAATCTCTCTTCCACTCAACTCCGATCATCACACATGCGGAAAATAACCGGTTTATTAACACATCAAATCATCATACACATTAACACAAAGGTATGGGGAAAAGCTTATAAATTTCGAAACCCCGTAGCTATTGTGTATATTATAATGGAGAAATCAAGTAACAATCTCAAGATAATACCTCACAAGTACTCGCACTTTCTAATGAAGTTACTCACAATCTAGCTCGGCTTTCTTTGAATGTGTTACCGGTCTAAAACTCACCACTAATTGCCTTGCCTCTATCGCTTGTTTCAATGCTATGGGATGGCCTCTTTATATAGATAAACCACCGAACCGCGCAATCCTCATGGGCTTACTCCACCTATCCGTGTGTTGCAAATAGCAAATATTTATAGTCACAACCGGAGCAGCTAACTCCACCCTTTCCTCATCTACCCTTTCACCGGTCTCTTCACCGAATCCGATCATGACCGTAGTGAATTGATGTGTTCTTGAGTTGAATAATGAGTTATTAATTTATGAATTAAATAATATTTAATTCACTCCACTCATAACTAATTGATTAGCTAATTAAACTATCAACTAGTTCAACTAAAATAAACAACATAACTCCACTAGTCATTCTTCATTAACTCCTCCAAACTTCGCCATCGAAGTCCTAACCGAAGTCAACTATGCATGATGCCATCAAACCCTTGGGGAACTACGTGATTCCTCTGCTGCATGAGCCACTTCCTCACTCGAATCAAGTGCTCCAAGAGAGTAAATCATGATGAGTCCAAATATTATTAAGGGTAAATAATATTTGACTTCCCTGCTTTAAGGAGAGAGGCAGCCTAAAAATAGACTCTCAATCTCTTCGACCCTCAAAATAGAGTCTCATCTATTTTTGCCAGCATGACACATACTTCTCAAGAATCTCAAACCTGAATCCCCCGAACCATGTCTACATGTCTAAAATAAACATAGTCTAAAATAGATTTTGCGCCGGACACTGCTCCGTGCCCACTTAGTGAAGGCGACTTCATTTCACTAAGCCCATCATCTTGCCAGCATTTTCAACACACTTCACGTTTGGCCCTCATGTCCCATTAGGGAATTTTGAGGTCTAAAATGGGCCTCCCAAGGAAATTATAAAATAATAGTGGAAAAAAAAATCAAAATAAGATTTGATGACATCATCAAATTTTAGAGGGAAAGAAAAACTATTTTTCGAACTCATAACTTATCTACTGCATCTTTGCATTGATGCAAAATTTAATTATCATTCAAGCGTATAAGGTATTACTGATGTAGTCTTATTACATTTTAAAATGAGAAATACATGAAAACGTGGGATCAGAATCACTTTTTATGTATTTCTCATTTTTCGTGTAGCAGAAGTCCACGAAAGTATATCATCATGGGTACTCCTTGGATGAGGAATTAAATTTTGCATCCAACGATACTCCCGTTCGAATTTGAGTAAAAACTTTGGAGATAAGTTGAAAATACAAGTTGAAAAAGTAGTTTTATTATTTTATTATTTTAATATTTTTACTCCTTCTAAAAAATGGTGAATCATCCCCCATGGTTGACATCATCAACTTGAATCCTATTGGTTCTTATAAAGTTTATTTTGTTGTATTATTTTTTCTTAGGGAGGCCCATTTTAGACCTCAAAATTCCCCTAATGCTTGTTGTACAACAAATTTCTGAGACGCATTAGCTACTTCCAATACCATGAAAATGCCGCAAAACGATGGATCCTACATTCCACTACATGTAAAACATTGAATAAATTTCATGTTAAAATTTCGAAAAGGAAAAAAACCATTCATTTGTGACACACGAAAGGAATTTGACTACAATTCTTATTTCATGAACTGCTTGATAGTCCACAAAATTCAAGCCTAAAATTTCACTACAAAGGCAAATAATACCGTGATAATTTCAAGATTTCTTAGAGCATTAAATGTGAGGAAATATTCATTTATTTCTTGGTTTCTTTTTTTCCTACTTATTTTTTGGTAAAATAGGCTACTTATATTAATCTTTGGAAAAAAAAACATTACATATATACATGTGCTGCCCAAGCAAGTGGCACTTAACCAATCCCACGGGCACCATTTTGGGGCCGTTCGCGTAGAGTATACCAGCCTCGAAAAGTTTGAGACAAGAAATTACAAAATGCACATTCGTGCTAATATAACTAGAAATTACCTTATGTGTGGAAGCAAATGTATAGCCCGAGATTTTGGTAGTAGGTATGCATGACAAAACCATGAAGAACTCGAGCTACCGCACAGCTTCTTAATCTTCTTCTTTCATCATCGTTGCGTGCTTCTTCCGACAGGCATACGCCGCACGCCCACTTCCTCCTAACTGTCCGTTCGGACGCGTAGGCTCGTCATCGATGCGCAAGGATAGGGGACACTCGGATACGCAAGCATCCGGGACACACGCGTCCAAGTGCTCGCATCCATCACCCATACATAAGTGTCATCATCTTCATCCTCCCGAGCAAGGGGTCGATTTGTGGGGTGGGGTCCGCACATGGTGCGCCTGTGGACTCGAGGGCCACCTCCTCCCCATGCCTGGACGCGGGCGCTCCTCCCTGCCGTGTTCCCGGCCATGTTCAGCCCCGGGCTGCCGAATACATACTCGAGGGTCGTCCCCGTCGTCCGTGGTGATAACGGCCGGGAGAGCCCCTCTCCGACCACCGATGGTTCTTAACACAATCTAGGAGCCATGGCCAAAAGGAGCAGAGGGAGAACTTCGCCGGCGAGGTGCTCAACATGGGGGCAAGTAGGGGTGGAGCCGGAGAGGGCAGAAGGGGTGGAGCCGAGCCGTGCACGCAACACGCCTTGAGGGCATCGTGAGTGAGACTCGCCAATAGCCGCGCCGCGCGAACCGATGGCGTAGGAGAGGGGGAAAAAGGAATAAGAAGGAAAGACTACAAGAGGATATTGTGGGTCCGAGAGGGAAGAGGGTCCTTCCATTTAAAGAGTTTGGGGCACATGTGGAGGGGGAAGGTCATGTGGGCCCACACACACTGCAGCTACATCCGATTCCCCGAGCAAACTTCGAGGGAGAAGCTATGGTCATAAGTCACCAGATCTAACTGCTCATGATCGTTATGAGGGGCACCGAAGGGGGTATCGCAATGCCCAACCTCTTCATCTTGCCTTATCACATTTCTTGTGTACAAACATGGTTAGTGATTTGAGATCCTCATCGAGTGAAGCACCGCGTTTAAGATGTCCATCCTCAAAAGCGTGTGGAGGGATGATTGTCATTCGTGCCACTTCAGCTACCCACATCCGAGGTTCCACTTGCTTATTCGTATGCCACATAGAACAGGTTTTCTGAGCAAGTGGCATAATCGAACAATGCCACATGTTCAAATCCTCCAACACAATGAAATTGCAATTAAAATTTCTATGCATTGTCTAGGTATGTAAGGTATTTAAAGTCCTTATTACAAATAGAAGCAAATATTTAAATTTCATTAATTTTTTATTTTTCTCGTATATAAATCGTACAAGTTCAAAAATACCAGCTATGCCCTTTTCTCTTACCAGGATCATAACATCGGGCAATCCTTGTTTATAGGTAATTGAGTATAATACTTTATAGGTTGAGATCTAATGGTTGATTTAAAGATTTGTGATATTTCAGTTTATATAATAATTAATTCGCCAGTGCCTATTGTATTATTTTTATCTCAAGGTTTGGGCAAACCTTGAATCACGTTAGTTATATTATTTTTATTTATGTGCACTAACAATCAGATAATCAAGTCGGACCGAAGGGAATGATTTAGTCTTTCCAGCACACCAATGTAGTGAAAATATTACTGTTATATGAAGTCTTGGTAAGTTGGTTAGTTAATATGGTATTGCGTTGTCCACAAATTTTATATACTTGCTCTGGTCGACACCACAAGAATGGATTTCAGCAAAGGGATGATAAAAAATGGCAGTAATAATAAGATGTGCTTGTAGCTCCAGGTATTATTACTTTCACCAGTACCACGAGGGCTAGATCGCGTCAAATATTGGGCATTGAAGTATGAGATTAGGCATCTTGAAATGCGTTGTTTCAAATCTATTCCTCTCTTATTTTAGATAATGGAGACAAAGTAACTTGTCTGAGGATGATAAAACTGTTTTTATCTGAAAGTATTTTGACACACAAAATATTGCTCGTGATTTACCATGTGCTGGCTAACATGGGTTCGTTCACTATCTTTTTTAACTATTTCAGTTACTAACTCACTTGATCACTACGTTGCAGTGGCATATGTAATTTTGTCAATACAATATATCCTCAAATATAATGAACATGGCTTTGATGTTTATTCGGTAGGATTATTTAAATTGTGGATTTGTCACCATATTCAATCTGGTATTCGTTGTTTATATTATGAGGAACCAGTGATATATTCTACTATCATGGGTTTGGGTTTTTAGCCTTTGGTATTCATTTGACCATCTTTCAATTGAATCAAAAGTTTTAAATGGTGGTCACCAAATTTGATGTTTAAAAGATTTTTTTCAATATATTTGGATGGTAAATGATGTTTTTTGTTTTTTGGTTTTGTTTTTAAAACAAATTTGATATTTAAAGTTTTTTTTCCGGTAAATGATATTTTTTATTTTTTATTTCATTTTTTAAACCTATTTGATGTGAAATGACGTTTTTTTAAATTATGTAAAAAATTGTGAGTACTATGTTTATGGCTAAATAATATTTCCAAATAAACTTTTTTTCTTTTCATCTTTAAGATAAAATGATTAACAAATATTTTTTTATTTTAATGTTAACACCTAAAGACAAGTACCCAGGCATTTAACTTCCCAAGAGTGCCAGGAATTGACTATTAATGTCAAACTGGCCACATTGTAATTGACAATCGTATGACGTGTCCTATACCCAGTGAGTTCATGAGTTTCTTCGAGTGCATATTATTTCTCTACGAGGTTACCAAAACATCCATATGTGGTGACTAACCTTTGACTATAGAACACTGAAAGAACGAACTACGCTCAAAAGCCGTTTAAGGTTGTGGAACAAACTATATTGGAAGAAAAGAGTTGGAAGAAGAGAGATTTGGTTTGACCCATTTCAATTTTAGAAGTATGTGACAGTCCAAAGAAGAAAAATATAGATTAATATAAAAGTATTATGTTTTCAATTTAGGGAGTAACATGTTATTGTTATGAGTAAATTATGTTTTGCGTTGTAATTTATATATGTAAAATTAATTATAAAATTGCAGCTTTTTGGAGATTTGATGTTATTAAAAATAATTGTTTTCTATTTAAATTTCTATATATATAAATCGATTAAAAAAAGAAAGAATAGAACATATAAATTAATATTTTGAAGTTGTGATGGTTATGTATTTCAATTAGTTTTTTGTATTTGGCTTTTTCATGAATTATATCATACAATATCATTTTAATTAAGTTTTGTCCATTCTAACAAATCTCCGATAAAATTTGCAATTTGAATAACCACCTCTAAGAGGGTTATAACTCACTATTACAATTCCATTTTTTTTTTTTTATATTGCTTTAGGGCTAATTCATTTACTATAATCCCTTGTAAAGATTCATGCAATCACTCCTCTATCTCCAATTTGATGTCCCACTTCTCCCATCGTCTTTAATCATTTCTCCATTTGGGATTTTTAGTGAGTGGTATGCAAAACAAAGTAATGGACATCGCCTCAAAGTAATCATAAGCTCTTGATTGGTGCTACTTAAGGCACATATCTAGTAAGCACACAATAATGAAAAAGTGTAATGAATCTTCCATGGTGGCAATGGGTGGAGTCAAATTGTTGGGAGGAAATATGCATGTAGATGGATGGGACCAGAGAGAAGGGACGGAGATGAGGAGTAGAGCTCACGAGGAATGAAGGAAGACGGGGGGAGGGGGTGGTGTGTTTATGAGGGAGATAATAATGTATTGTCCTTCACTACATGGAGGAGTGAAGACCAACAAAGAGTAGGAGAAGATGGGAAATTCACTTTTTTCTTAAAAACTAGTGCCCTGCCTTGCTTACCCACAATCTTCACTAAATGTGCATATAAAATGCACTTCCATTTTTTCCCCAAATAATTTTAACCGGGCAAACTCAACACTTTAATGCGAGGCTTTTCACTAATGGTTTAAACTCCACAATGCATATCAAATTCTCTTTACATTAAATATATGATTATGAAACTGAGATATAGAAACTTACTTAATCCAAGTCTCCTCCTTTAATTCATTTCAAAATGGAAAAAGCATATTTTGAATAGTTTTACCATAGAACTTTGATTAATTAATCACAAGACTCCACTTAATGTTCGACCCTTATAAGTTATGCAACTACAATGTTTAATATATCCACCTCATCAACTTAACTCGTGGTTTAAATCCAATAAACCACACGCGACCATATAAATATATTAACCCTATCATTCACGTCTAAGGGTTAACTTCAATAAATCACATATACCTTAATGCCTATTGGGTTCGACTTCGTTAAACCTCCTCAATGGCCATGTTATCATCCCATTTCATATAATTGAATAACAATCGCCGTTATATTAAACCCACTAACATAAATTTGACTCAGGCCCGCCACAAGTTCATACATACCTTTCCATTATCTTTCGTGCAGCTTGAGGATGCGACCAACGTTGATCCTCTAATGGACATCATCAAACCGATATCGCGTTTTTTTCACCCCTAGATTTAACACTCCGAAAAATGCGAAATTCATGGTTTTAGAAACCACTCTTTGCTACGTGTCAAGCGCTCCCCCCGTATCACGTTGCGGACTTACCACTTTTAAATTATGCGAAACCACGCTCGTCTCCAAAACCACTTCACCGTTCTCGTGGTTCCGTTACGCCTTCACTCAAGGTTCCTTTGCATAGTTTTATCGAAACTCACTCCCTTCGTTAAGAATGGGCCCCTCCATTCATGGCTTCATTGCTACCTGCTCTATCGTATGTTTGATTCAACAACTCCGCCTTCGCGTTCAAATTTCCACTGATCCATTCGCCTACTTCTCCACTTCTCGTTACTTGGATTTTGCCTCCAACAACCGTGCTTTCATGATTTCGCCTCTCCAATATGGTCTCCGTACTTAACAAACCATTACCATACCATTACCACTCCTCATTCCGTTGTTAAATCTTAATCACTTTTATAGCGGTTTAACATAAAATTGATGATTACTACACCGAATCTCCTCTCGATTTCCATTCCGCAATTCTCACACAGGTTATATTTATATCAATAAAATTCTCGAGAAGCTTAAACCTCTTCACACAAAGACTAAATATTTTCAACTTCCTCCACAATATAGTAACTGGTGAACTTAAAAAGAATCGAACCTCCTTCCTTGCCTAGCGTTGAGTACAAGGTGTGTCCCGACTTTCACATTTTACGAGAGTATTATAACAATCCCTATTTCAGCTCGCTATGAGTCAAACCATCACCATTCACCCTTAACACGGAGTTGGATTCATGCATTCTCATATACATAAATTCAAAATACTTACTACGTAGTTAAATCAAATGACACCTCATATGAAATCAATTCATTTCGAACGCATCCAAGTTGATACATAAATTGAAACATGTAATTAATTGCTCTACTAGAATCGACCTTCCAAAGGGATCGATTCACCTCTATTTTGCAAGTCAATTTGAACCACACACACTCACACACACGCCTGACTCCGAATTCGTATAATTAAAACTTAAATTACTTACAAAATTACTTCCTCCGTCCTCCGATCTTCAATTCGATGGCCTTCTACTCTCCTACTCCGCCTCTTGAATCCCACTCGTCTCCCTCTCGAACCTTCTATTATCCGCCCGTAGGCTTACAATTATACCCATTAAAATGAATCCCCCGAACGGTTCGCCTCCGATGCCTCAACAAACTCTTAGAATTCCCAAATCCTAAATTTAGCTCTAACTCCCTAGACTGCCTTAAAGTGACTCACATTCCTAACTACTCAACTTCTCATGTTCTCTAGTGGTTAGAGAACATTTACAATTCCTCACCACTTTATTCAAGATACTAATAATTACAAAATTTAGAAACATAAGACCCCCCTATGTCTACTTAGATACAAAGAATTTTATTTGGTGGTTTAATGCCCTTTCGCATCAAAAACCATAAGTCTGCCCCGCCTACTATTTATCACTTGAAAAAGCGTACGAGCTTGATTCTCCGATGTGGGTGAGGATGTTTCAAACCCTTTGTTATATTTTGGATGATTAAGCCCAATATTAATGACTTAAGTTATCCATAACATTTGCTTCCCTATTTTGATTTCCATTAACATGGAGGAGGCTATGCCTTGAATTTTTTAAGGTAGGACCTTCTACTTTTGGAGAGTTCATTGAATATGAGAGAGGACGATTGAAAGTTGTCTTCAAATTAAAAAGAAGGTGATGTGGAAGTTTCAAAAAAGAGAAAAAAAGAGAGACCTTAGAAGATCGCAACAACTCGATTTTATTGCTTATTGCTTCTCCTATCTTGAAGAAAAGATAAAATTGGGTGCCTGGGTCTGCACTTACAGATAAACCCCCCACTTCACTATGATTACCACTATATTGCTATAGATATCATCGTCATGGTCATACTTACCATCTTTAACCAAATTTAATCAAACATAGATAAACCATTTATTAATATAGATGCACATAAACATCTTATACATTTATCTTAAATTTACTAATAATAATCATTTTCTTTATTTGTTTTAATAAAATCATACTTAATAAAACATTAAATTAAATTTAATATTATTTAAAATATTCATTTATTTATCATAATCTATATCTTTCTTTAAAAAAAATTTATGGAAAACCCACCAAATAAATTTTTTTCTACAAATAATAATCATAAAAGTGTAAAGCTCACAAGTGTCATGCCTAAGCCAAGGACCTTTAAAAAGTGAAAAATCACAACTACCCAATCTTGAAAGACTCATATTTAATCAAAACCACTCAAACTAACATTTACAAATATTTTTATTTATTCTATTATTAAATATTTAAAAATAATTCAAAACCACTCAAACTAAATTCTAAAATTATATTTATTTATCATATTATTAAATATTTAAAAATAATTCAAAATGCACTAATAAAAAGCAATTAAATAATTTTATGAAATAGTTATATTAAAGTGTACATTTTTGACACTTAGGTCGTGAATATATTTTTATTTTTTTCTTTTGGAAAAAAATTGTATATCATAATTGAAAACACCTATCATTCTAACATTGATCTCAATTTTTAAATGGTGCTCCTTTCTTTATCAACCAAAAGAATACATGTCTTTCTCACTCTCTCAAGAAATATCAACATCAAAACATTTATATTCCTTGTGACATTCAAGTACTACTAGTTGAATCAAGGCTACCCTAATCTAGTTGACTCATCTCCAATCCATTACACATCTTAAACTCAAATCCTTTCAACTTCTTCATATTCTAAAAATTATTTTCTCCCATGTTTTCAATAATAGGTTTAGGCATCTTTAAGGTTTCCATGCCTTTTTATTAAAACTTAAATTTGTTTGCACGGGCCACCTGCATGGATTGTGGCTCAATGTGTTACATAGCAATGATAGAAATTATTTGTCATAAATGGGTGATTTCTACCAATGGACTTAAATAAGGTAAAATATGGCTTCTAAGATTAGTGTCTATGATGGTTTCTCAAACGTAGGTTTTAAATGATTGTTTTAAAGTAAAAAAATCAAGGAAGTGGTTTTAAAATTTGTTTTTAATATTTCGTAGTTTTTTTAATGTGGTAGAGATTATACATGCTTAAATCGTGTAATTTTTTTCAAATATCGGGGAAAACATATTATAATTCCGCTATCAAACAAATGGTAGGGACAATCATTATTGTTCATTATCTATAAAATGTAGGTTGACTCACTCTGAGCTCAAAGTTGACTCATCACATTTTGAGGTTTGATTTAAGAGCTTTCTCAATCTTCCTCGTACATATGAAACAAATGTGCAGTGTTAACAACCCTGGGACCCATAGAATTTGCGGTAGATGATAGCATCCCCCTTTTACATACCATCAATAGGTAATTATAGGTGGTGTGGTTTTCCTTTTATGTAATCAACTCATATTATCCTAGATAGGGACAAGGAATCTAATATATTAGTCACTGTGGAAGCCAAGAAAGAGACATGAAATTTAATTCCCCTTGGGCTCTCTCTGCCATCTCAATTATATTAATCAAATGTTCACTATTCGTCAGATGGGTGTGCCTCGATGTGGGTTGATGCAGTGAATGAGTGGATTTTGGGGCCTCTGGGGATGAGGGGAAGTGGCTACCACACCGAATCAAAACTCCAATAAAGAGTGGGTTGTATCTATGCCCCCCATGAACTATGTTGAGATTCAACAAGAAGATCCTAGTGAAAATTACAATCACATCAGGATGGGGCCTCTCGTGCTATTTTTAGGTGTACGTGCCTATCTATATAGATGTATGTGCATAATATATTTATAGAATGCATGTCTATTTATAGATGCATGTCTAATATTATTATCCCTTAATATTAGTTGGACAATAAACTATAATTCATTCTCAATGAGTACTTGGGAAATTCTTAAATCAAGGTGGAAAATCCGGCTTAGCTAAAGGAATTTCGAGTTAAGTGGTTGGTTGGTGGGACATGCCATAAAAGTGACTTAGTTGTAAATAAGGATTCGAAGCTGCAATGTAGCCGGGAAGTGCAAACTTGTGCATTAGTTGTGCAAGTTGTAAGTAGTTTAACTTAGTTAAGTATTGAATCCCGCTGTGCTAGCTAACCGAAGATACACTAGTGAGAGATAAAGTGAATTAATTATTAATTAATTCAAAATCAATGGTCTCACATGCAATCAAGATTTACTATTATTAATCGCATGCATGTCGATCCACAGACCTACTGAGTCTTCAGTGAAAGGAAAGTAAACTACCGCCTAGACATTATCCGCCTGCACACATGCAACCACACACACTTGATGCGCCCATGAGGATCGCAGAGCAAATAAGGCAGAAAGATTTCATTCATTTAGGATTGCTATTAGTAGGATCATAAGTAAGGAGGTGTCAGTTTCCAGAGCGTAAATTGAGCAAGTGATTTTCCAATTTTTGTATGACAAAGGTGAGATGTTTAGCCGATGTATACCGAGGGCTCTTGTGGATTGATATTTGTATGTAATTGCTTTCATGATCCATGATATAATATACAATAGAATATAGTGGGGTTTTTAATGTGTTTTCCCTGTAAATTATTTGTGTTGTGGTTTGATTCATGTTTCGTACTTCATGTAATTGGCAATTGTGTTTTTAATTCCGCAATGATTTGTAGAAGTGATTATGTATTTAATAGTATAACATTGTTAGATCGAGAATCCAAGATATACATGAATATTTTATAATTTCTACATGGTACCAAAGAACAGAACTTTCAAGTGAAGCTGAGTTGAGTTTGTTGGTGGAAAGAATTCGAATTTGCAAAGAATACTTTCTTGGTGCTACAACCGATTCAAGATCGAAATGGCTTTCAATGGCTTGAGGTTAGAGTATGCACTCAAGGGTCACTCAAACTAAATTTCTTGAAGGACAGATGAAGGCAAGATTCGTCAATGGCTTGAAGGAATTCATTGACAATGATGTTCCTAAGCTCAAAGGGTGACATGCCGTGAAATATTGATGCATGGCAAAAGAGAGTAAAGGCGAGGGAGGATCTTGTTGAGGGAGTACGAGACCACATCACTGTCTCAAGCCTCCATGGGTGTAAGACATGCCATATGCTATGTGGGAAGGCTTTGAATGATCTATTCCAGCAATGACCATAGAAATTTGCGCTCAAAGATAAACTTAGGAAGATCAAGATGGAAAAGGGCGACACCATTCCAAAGTATCTCACAAAGTTTGTCCAATGTTGGGATGAACTCGGGGAGTGTGGGAATAATAGTGTCACCGATGATGATTTGTGAGTTTAGCTCTCTTGGGACTTCCTAAGAGTTGGCATGAGAAGACTACACAATCTGACGATACAATTTCCAGACAGAATGACTGGTGGCTCTATCCGGTGCGGAGGAGTTCAGAGGAGCACCGTAGAGATGGATCTTCATCAAAGCATTATGATGAAGAGGATTATGCTTTGGCATACCAAGGCTAAGAAGGGAAAGGGAATACCCATTCTAAATCCGAGTCTAAAGGCAAGAAGCCGGATATGTCCAAGGTGAAGTATGCCAATCGTCACGAACATGGGAATTTTTCTACTAAATGTCCATGTTAGAAGAAGAACAAGAAGGTTGCCGGAGGTACCGCAGAGTCCTCGACTCACAATTTGACGCCTTCGACTTCTCCTCGTTGGACAGCATGCATGGTGTGTCAAGTGCATTTGGATCGTTGTGGTATTTGGATAGGCGCTCCCTTTCACATGACGGAGATAAGGAACTTTTCGAATCGGAGGAGAAAGATCTCCATATGCATATAGAGATGAGAGACGATTGACGGTACAATGCTACCGAGATTGGTACCATTACTTTTCGTAGGAGTCAAAATCCATTTCAATTAAAAGATGTTAAGTGCATGTTCCGTGTCTAAATAAAATTTGGTCTTAAATTTCGCAATGTTGAGGAGAGAGAGGCCATGAAGTTGTTTTTAGTGATGGAAAAATCTTTCCGCGAGCGGTAAAACAACGGATCAAGCCAAGAGAGGATATGGATTCGAGTTAATAATCTCTACAAGCCGGGAGGTAGATGGTTGCGTCTCATGATGGGCAAGGCATAAAAAGTGGTGAGCTAGGATGAGGGCGAATTATGGCACAGTGTGATTGGGCCATCTTCATCATGGAGCCTTGAAAGTCATGCATAAAATATCTACCGGACTTCCAATGGGAACACTTGCTCGCTAGATCAGCAATGGTTGCACCATGGGAAGTATGTAAAATCCACCTTTCATGAGAAGGAGAACCGTGCTTCGAGGATCCTAGAGAGAGTTCACACGTACGTGTGTGGACCATTATCGGTTAAGCGAATAGAAAAACATAAGTATCATGTAATGTTTGTTGATGAATTTTCTCATAAATGTTGATCTTATTTATGCGAAGAAGGATAAAAAATTTCAAAGTTCTCGTGAGTTTAAGGCATTGGTGGAGAAAGAGCTCTGGGAAGCAAGTGAAGGCTCTAGGAGATAATGGTGGAGAATACATCTCTAATGAATTCAAGAATCCTCGCATCAAAGAAGGAATTCGAAGAGAACTGATAGCGCCTAATAACCCACAACAAAATGAAGGTGAGAGGAAGAATAGAACGATCATGGGTGCAAGACGAGTGATGTTGCATGATCGTGGCCTACCAATGCATTTGTGGGTGGAAGCATGCAACATTGTGGTTTATATGTGCAAAACCGTTGTCCTCATGAAAGTACTTGGCATGAGCACACCCCACATAGCTTTCACCGGTAAGTAACCGAGTGTTTCACACTTTAATATTTCTCTTTTTGGCTCATCTATTTATGTGCATGTGACCAAGGACGCCAGAAGAAGCCGGAGTCAATCATGAAGTTGGGATTTTTGTGGGGTATTAAAAACCCCATAATTATCGTTTGTATTTTTCCAAACAACAAAATGAGTGTTGTGCTACAGGATATAAAATTTGATGAGGGGAAAGCCATTCGGTTGTCACTTGAGAGGGAGCCGGACTTGCATGCGAAGGGGAATTGTTGGTTCCCAAATATGAGTCTCAAGATGTGGATCGACCACATGAGGAGTTTCATGGAGTAGAAGAGTCTACTTACGTAGAGCCATCCATCGTAAATGCAGGCAAAAAGGAACACCATGAAAGCCGATAGGCCGAGACTTGATGTTGCACAATGTAGGAGCCCCTGTACTACAAACAAAGATAGTCTCCCGACCACCCCATCGATACATGGCTCCTCATGAGAAAATGTATTGTGATCGATCCATTCCTTTCGTAAAGCAAGCAAGGTCCCACATGGGTAGATGCAATGGTGGAGGAGTATGACTCCATTTTCAAAAACAAGACTTGGGAAATTTTTCCAAGACTAGTTGATAAATCGTGGTAGTTTCTGTGAGCGGATTCATGTAAAGCAAGCCGCCGATGGGAGTGTGGAGAACAAGGTTAGATTTGTGGTTGAGGCTTCGCTGCTCAAGGGGGATAGATGATGAAGAGACCTTGCACCGTTGCAAGGTATTCTTCCACAAGGACTATCCTTGCCTTCGCATAGATGGGTTGGCGCATTCATCGATGGATGTGAAATTTCATTTCTCAATGGGATCATTGAGGAATAGGTGTACATGTAGCATCCTCAAGGTTTCAAGATATTCAACAATGAGTCACATGTGTGCCGACTCAAAAGAGCATTGTATGGGTTGAAACAAGACCTCACAGAAGCTTGGTACAAATGATAGACAACTATTTCATCGTACCGGGCTTCCAAAAAGTGAAGTAGATGCAAACTCCGTACCAAATTGTGGTGGAGGGTAAGCTTTTAATCATTGTTATTTATGTCGATGATTTAATATTGATCGGTGATGAGAAATTGATACACTCATGCAAGGAGGATATTGCAAGGGAGTTCGAATGAAGGATATGGGCTCTTTCATTATTTTGGATTGAAATATGGTACGAAGATGGTGAACTTTTTGTGTCTCAAGGAAAGTATGCAAGGAGAGATACCTTGCAAGTTTAACATGGAGAGTTGCAAACACATGGATACTCCTATTATAGTAAATTGGAGGAAAGAGGATGCTACTTTTGAGAGGTAGTGGATTCTATCAAGTATCGACGGCTAGTGGGTTCGCTAATGTATCTAGTGAACAGAGACTAGACATTTTCTATGCGGTGCTAACTAACCGAGTCAAGCTATGGTTAAGCCTACCAAATTCTTTTGGAAGGCGGGAAGTAGTTCTGAGATACTCGAGGGGCAATACTCGAGTATGGTTTATGGTACAGATATAGATGGATTGGTGAAGTTGTATGGCTTCACGTATGTAGATTGGCCGGAAGTCCAACAAAGAAATATCACATCGCAGGGGATATTTAGCATTAGATCTATATTTTCTGTTTTTTGGCACAACAGAAGTAGAGATCCACGCACTTAGTTCATGGAAGTAGAATACATGGCAGCAATTCAAGCTACATGTGGAGGCTATCTAGATACAGATACATATTATTTGTTTAGTTCCATAGACTGATAAAGGACACATTTGATAAACAGAGTTTGCAGACGAACACAGATACATCTGTAGGCTCAATATGCAGATCTGCAGAATATGGCTTCAAGACACTGAGGCCCCAGAGATTGTGTGCGTAGGAAAATCATGTTGCTTTAGTACATTCCTATGGAAGATCGATTTATATTCTTACAAAGGTGCTCATCGTGGAGTAAATTTGAATACCATAGAGAAAGGATCGTGGTGAAGGATAATCCCTTTCTTGTTGAGAGGGAGTGTTGAGATTCACTAAGAAGAATCCTAGTGAAAATTAAGCACCTACACTAGGATGGGGCTCAAAGCTATTTTTAGGTGTATGTCTATTTATAGATGTATGTGCATAATCTATTTATAGAATGTGCATGTCTACTATTATTATCCTCAATATTAGTCAGACAATAAATTATAATCTATTCTCAATGAGCACTTGAAATAGGTAACCGAAGTGGCAAATCAAGCAGAAGCTAAATGAATTTCGAGTTAAATGGTTGTTCGTGTGACATGCAAAGTTCACTTAGTTTTAACCGAGTGATTCGGTTCGATTGCAGTTGGAAGTGCTGTGCATGAGTTGTGTGTGTTGTAGGTAGTTTAACTCGCTTAAGTGAGTTAAACTCAAATCGTGCTAGTTGTAACTCGAAGATACACTAGTGAGAGATCAAGTGAATTAATTATTAACTAATTAAAAATTAGTGGTCTCACATGCAATTGAAGATTTACTATTATTAAATCGCATGCATGTCGATCTAGTGGAGACCCAAGCTGAGTTCTAGGTGAACGAGAAGTAATATATATCGGTTGTGACATTCCGGTTGCACACATGAAACCACATCGGGATATGCCCATGAGGGGATTGCGTTACCAAGGTGGTGTTAGGATTTCATTCATTCAAGGATTGCTATCAACAGGATTGCGTAGGAGGTAGGGCTGCCTGGGAGACGTAAATTGAGAAAGTGATTTGCCAATTTTTTGTATGACAAGCAGAGATTTGTATTAAATTCGATGTACCGAAGGCTATTTGGTGATTTGAGCTTTGTATGTAATTTTTTTCATGATCCATGATATAATATACAATAGAAGATAGCGTGGTTTTTAGCCGTAAGCTTTCCCCGATAAATTATTCCGTGTTCGTGGTTTGATCTTACATGTTTCGTACTCTCTCATGTAATTGGCGATTGTGTTTAATTCGCAAAGATTTGTAGAAGTGATTATGTATTTAACATTAGCACATTATTATATTGTGAGAATCCAAGATATACATGAATATTGCTAATTTATACAAACCAAACATGCAACGTTATGTTTCATGCCATAAAAGGATAATTTTTACCGCCTGATAGTTTCTTCTCTCTAATTGTTGTTCAATGTATGTAGTGTGTTTTATTTAAGGGTGGTAAGGTAGAATTACATGTAACCTTACAATCTGGCTTTCACCTCCTTTGCGGGGAATTTTCCTATATGTATGGTTTGCTTCCCAAGTGAATCTTCGCTTGGAAAAAAATCCCAAAAGGGCCGGACTATAGTGTTAGAAAGGGTTAAGTCTCTCTCACACATAAACAGGATCGTGAGTGGCAGAAGGTGCACCACTCTAAATATTTTTGTATGTGGTTGGGCATCATCATTTTCAAGGTCTTTGGAGGTAATTGTATTTTCCCGATAGTTTTGTTCATAGTTTCTTTCATGCTTAATTGTTGGGTTTCACCCCCTCTCTTTATATAAAGTTCGGTTGTTGTTTTCTCTTGGTTGTTTAATTCATTGTGTGCCCTCTATTGCTTGCATTGCGGTTTGCTAAGTAGATAGTACATGTCTATGGATTCTATTCCCTTTATTTACGCTTGTGTATGCTGGTGTTTTGTTTGCATGGGTGGCAAGGCTTTGTTTCTCTCCTTTGTGTCTCGTCATTATTTATTGATGATTTTGTCTAGTCATAAGCCCTATGGTATTGTGGTGAGGGGAGAGTGAATTTCTATTGGTTGTGGTTATATTCTAAGAATCCCTATTCATTTGGCCCTTGGTGGTCACTTGTTTGAACCACTTCTATGGATTAATTAAGGTGTATGCATTATCTAGTTTTTTGGTTGGTTCACAATGCTACAACAACATGGATGTGCATCGTGGTGGTGGGAATGGGAAAATCTTAGTTGGGGTGTGGGGTAGTAGGGAATCTAGTTAGCCCCACTTGAGGCAATAGTGGCCTTCAAGCTTCCATGTCTCCCGGCACACAACCGGAGTATTCGCCACTTTAAAGGTTTATTAGGAAAAAGGCAATCACTCTCATACTTCAATCTAATCAATGGATTCTCTCATTGGCTCCTAAGCCTTCACAGTAGGGGTAGGAGAAGTCAATATATTCATTCGACTACCCTACATAGAAAATAAAGACATAGTTGGGCAAGTCCTCAAGGAAATCACACAATTTCAACGACACCATTACCTTCCTTAATGACCTCCAAAGGAACCAGCAATAGTGCATGGCATGACAACCTTAACTACCTAGACACATACTTGGCTCATGCTGCATATACAATATGAATTATGACTTCCACCTCCCTCATTGTTCTCATCCAAAGAACCATGCTCTTAGTACTTCATCAAAATCTTAGATTCCTATTTGTTGTGTTTTGATTTTTCTAGTGTGGTTTTGCGCTCTTCTCGTGTTTTGGGCCATGAAGTATTTTGCTATGTTATAACTATTTTAGGAAATTATCTATTGGCCAATAATTCTAGTAAGAGTGAGGTTGCAGAATAAGTTGTGCGCAACGTATGTAATCTTTGTCTATAAATGAAAAGATCTTGATTTACAAAAAAGTTGTTTATAACTTAAATATTAGTGATAATTTGGAGGAGATATTAAAAATAAATAAATAAATCCATGTTTAGAGTTGGTGGATCCTAGGGAAAGTGCGATCTTTAACGATTTTTTGATGATTTTGACAACTTAGATACCCCTGGATCATGGCTTCTTAAACCTTAAGCTAGTGCCACAACTTCAAGCATACTAACCCCCTAAAAAAAATTGTAAATATATATGATTTCACATATTTTTTATTATAGATAACTTTTATGAAATCTAAAAAAAAAGTAAATCAATATTTAGACAATATATAATAAATAATAATAACAAAAATCTAATTTTAAGGTCACACTTAAGCTAGAACTGAATTGGTTTATGAGACCCCCTTGTTTGTGGGACAAGGGACCCACCTTTCATGCAAATAATTTAAATGCTTAAAGTTTATGAAATGTATATACTCAACTCCTTTTGATGGGATAATGTGACCTTTTAAGAAAAACACATATTTTGTAGTGCTCACGTCCTCATGTTATTACTCCATATTGCTATTAACCTACCTATTAATTATTAACTTCTATGACTAGTTATTATAAGTATTATTAGTATGTATGCGAGGTCTATCTATATACGTACACTTTACACAAATACGTTAGTATCGAGTAGCCTATTATTCTAGATGATTAATTAAAATGAATCTTGATTAGTGAATAAGATACGATTAACCAACTATAGATCGATTAATGATCAAGTTTATGGCTAGCTTTTAAGCTTTCTTAATAGTTAAGCTTGATTAATGGTTACTTAACCCTTAATCTTGACTTATAATTAATAAATTGTATTTAAACGTGATATTTAATAATATTTAAATTGATAGATTCTTATGAATCCATAAGGTTGACTCATATGATAAAATATTAACATTTATTATTATTATTTTATGATTTATCCTTCTAGGCCATGACATAGTGCTTCTTTCTGAATAGATCAAGGATAAAAAAGGAAAGTGGAGGGGTTTGAGAAGAAGAATTGGGGGGAGTTGGTGACATAATGGGGGTGGGTGAAATTTACTCGGGGGGGGGGGGGGGAGCATAAGTGAAGGAAATTTTTGAGAAGAAGGGGACTTCTCATTTTCATGGAGAACTTGAGGAGGGGTGGAGGATTGCATTTTGGGAGATTCTTAGCGTAGATCTTGGAGGAAAGGTTTCGAGAGTAGGAGAAAGAGTGAGATTGATTTCATAAACACAAAAAATTGCAAACATGAACTTGGGATTGAAGGAATATGGATCAATGGAGTTTCATTGGGATAGGAAGTTGGATAGAATTTTAAGTTTCCAAGGTGACATTCAATCAAGTGGTCACAAAAAAGCACCGCAACCAAGGAATTATAACCAACTATTCTTCTTATTGTATTGGCTTAAGTTATTTATAAATAAATTTATAATATATTATTTGTTTATGTTCTTGTTAAATATACATGTTGTTAGATATGGTTTAGAACCCGGATGTCCTCATATGGTATTATAGCTCATATTCAAAAATATGAACCATAAAATGCACTAGCATTATTGATTTTAGTAAAGGGTATAAAGTGAATAAAATAACAACAATGACTTATAAAATCACCAGTTTTAGATTCAAAATGGTTATGGATAAAATAGATAGGGTAAACACACAGTATCCCTTGAATTTGGAAAACACAACAAATACACAAAATTTAAGAAAATTTTATTTTTCCAAGTTGAAGTGTTTAACTACCTTCACACCAGCTAGATACCTCAACTCCAAGCCATACATGTCCTACATTAAAAATTATAATATTTGATTGTGGATGGATGTTGTAGAAAATTGGGTAAAACTTTACTTGTATCTATAACCTCTCTTAGCAAAAAACTCTTCGAGGGAAAGCAAGAGGAAAATCTATAGAGGAATAGGTGATACCTATAATTGTAACTAAACCATTGAAGTTTAGGGTTGAGCCACGACTACGAGTTGATGCACCTTTCTATCCCACCAAGAGGAAAAATTCCAAGAAGAAACCCAATCGAGTCAACATTTGGAGAGGACGGGAAGATCAATCCTCAAGCTAAGCTTGTCAGAGGTTACATGCATCACAAAGCATTATGAATAACTAATTTGACCGCATTATAGAAGACAAGAGACTAGGGCCTTAACCTTCAACTCATCGCTATAAACTACGATGTTGCATCGTGGGAACCCAAACTATGGCCGCAAAGGGAAATGAGAGAAAGACTAAGAGAATAGTAAGTGGGCACGAATATAGTTGGTACCATGATGGTAAGTTGGCACGTGGGTCGGGCTTCATGAAAGGGGATTGCATATGGGCCTCATGAAAAGGGATTTCATAATGTCTATGAATATGGATTTATTTATTTATTTTTGTTTTGTAATCAGGAGAGGTGCTTTGGTAGAGATGTTGTAATGTAATGTTTAACATTTCCTTGATAAAGTCAAATTATTTAAAAATAAAAATAAAAAAATAAAAATAAAAATATTGATGTAATGTAAATATTTTAACTTGGTCAAAATAACAAAAAAAAAAAAAAATCACATAAAAATAACCCTATAAAATAAAAATGGCCCATTGTATCACCCATGGTATGCTGAATGTAGCCTATTTAAAGGGGAAATTAAACTAGTATATATTGATTTTAACATAGAATATACCAAGTGCCTAGAGGATCAAATCTCATATACAAACACAAATTTATTTTATTTTTATTTTTATTGTTTATATATATTTAATGAACAAAATAAAATTTCAATTAATTAAGTAATATATCAATTAAAATAATAGGTTAATGTTTATTTTTATACTAATTAATTGGTGTTGATTATAATTAATTAATTAATTTTGGTAATAATATATTAATTAATTAAAGGCTAAATTTTAATTAAATTAGATTAATGAGATTAACAAAATTAATATTAACACATTTTGTGTAATACATTAAGTTTAATTAATTAATATTAATGAGAATCAAGTAATTATTTTTCATAATATGACTTAAGGTAGAGATTCCAATGTTAGAAAGACTACTAAGGGTAAATTTTCTGGCAGGTTGTAAATTGTTTGTGATCAAGGAGTGATAGGAACAGACCCACTTGCAGATCAACAACACCTAGTTATATTAGAATTTGAGGATGTTACCCAAAAAGTGGCTACAGCTACTCTCAGAGAGAGATTGGATTTCAGTCGAATTAAAACTTGAGTAGATACCATATCCAAGAAATCCTACAGATGATAGCTCCAAAAATTTGTGAGCTACAAATGTTGTTAAAAGAGATGTTAGATCGGATCTATTGGACCTATTATTTTCACCTGGGGTTCACCAATGATTTTCATCAAAAAGAAATATGGTTAGTTAATATTGTGGAAGGATTACATGGTGGACTTGAATTTAGCCAATGCGTAAAAGAATAGGTGCTCGATACTCAAAATACAGATCACTTTGGACTTCAAATGAAAGGAACACTAGTTTTCTTAAAAATCAATTTGTGATCTAGATACCTAATGCTTACAGATTATGAAGCGACATCCCCAAAAAGTTACCTTTCTCAAACTTATTTTGGACACTATGAGTTCGCACTAGTTCCATTTGGTTTTACTAATGTCTCTGTGAGTGTTCATGAGCCTCATGAATGATGTGTTTTAAACTATGAACACTTGTGCAAGTATTTCTAGACAATATTCTCGTATATTCTAAGAATAAAAAAGGAGCATGAAGAGCACTTAAGGGTTGCATTGGCATGCTTAAGGGAAAAATATGTTTTATGGAAAACTATTGAAATGCTCTTATTTTAGAAGGAAATTCATTTCCTCGTGCACAACATTTTAGAATAATGGAATTCCGCCTGACTTAGAAGAGGTGAAGGCCATAATGGATTAGCCACTCAAAATGCTCATGAGGCGCATAACTTAAAAGGGCTAGTAGGTTATTATCAATGATTTATGGAAGGATTTTCAATATTACAAACCCATCACCACATTATAGTGAAACCTAAGAATGGAAAGATGAGTACTACATTATATTCTTTAAACTAAAAATATTAATAATAAGTGTATTGATCCTTTGAGTGATTGACATGGAGAAGGAGTACCATTTGCATAGATTCTTCCAAAAAATGATTAGAGTCTGTTAATACATGAGTAATAGATTATGAATCTACAAAGTTAAAGAAACCGAAGAGTTATAGGATACCCATGTCTTAGAATTAGCATTATTAGTGATTATAGATTTGAAACTTCTGGGGGCACAACTCATGGAGAGGAACTTTGTGCAAAAGACTAATCACATGAGATCTTAAAGCATCTCTTTCACTCACAAAGGAATCAGATGCTAGATAGAGGTGATGGAGTGAAATCATGAGTGTGTAGCATTGTGGGTTTCAAACAATATCTATTATGGAAAAGAGAATGTAGTAGGCAATGGCTTAGTAGAATACCATGGATGTTCTCCCTTTGTAACCTTGTGGCTCAATTTGAGGGAGCGTGTGTTAGAGAATCTCTTTGAAGATAGTTGGTGTATAGATATTACATCAATACTAGAGTGGGAAGAAAATACAACCAAGGTTTCAATGTTATACTCCTCAACTAGATAGACTATTGATATTTTAAGGAAGAATGTACATCCTAGGGGAAAGGAGCATGTAAGGAACCATCCTTGAGGAGTCACATACGACACTCTACAATGCACAACTTAGCATGAAAATATCCTTGCAATCATGAAGAAAATTTTCTTTGGGTAGGAATGATGCGTGACATGGTCCAGCCTTGTTGTCTATTGCCTTGAATGGTGGGAAGGTTGATCATTTCCACCCAAAGACTTTATAACTACATGACCTTCCTATGCGTAAATGGAGGTCATTTCTAGATTTATTCGTGTTGACCACTATGCCTACAGTTACAACACCATATTTCCTAGTATGATGTTACACCCATTTTTTTGGTCATCTAACCTATTATTATCAGATGAACCCAAGTACACCATGTAAGACCAATTTTACCCTAAGTAAAATTTCTTTCACCATATAAAATAACTTATTTGGCATATTTAACCCAAAACAAGGAAATTAATTAAATAAATCCTTATTTATTTAATTTTTTCCTAAGAACAAGTTATTTAAATCATTATTTAAATAATATTCTTAGTTAAATATGACTAAATCATCCATAAATAATTAAATAAACCATTATTTATTTAATTATATTCCCATCATTCCCATAAAATGATAAATAAATCATTTATTTATTTATTATTTATAAATAAAGGAATTGACCCAAGTCAAGAATCCTTTTCCCTCCAACAAATATAATAAAATATTCCTACAAGGTGCTTCTAGAATTCGATTAATAATATTTTATTCATGCACCGAGTTCTAGACCGCCCCAATATTTTGTTATAAATAGGGGGGTTTTCCCCATTCATTAGTCACCTTCATTGCATTAGATCACTATGGATCTACTCTTGGTCACCATTTTCCATTTTGTTTTGTGAACTCCCATTGAGTTCCATGTTTGCTTTTCTACATCCATAAGAGAGAGAAATGTTAGATCTGAAACACTGAGGACTTCCAAGAACCCATCCCACTGAGGAGAACCAGAAAACACCTTTCTTGTTTTCCTCTCAAGTGCCCCATTCTTTAATATAATACAAAATTCTTTCATATACATTCTTCTTGTCTTGTTCATTGGATCTATGGAGCTATGTTATTTTTTATCTGCTTAATATCTTTTGTGCTTAGATCTGAATTTGTGCAGCAATCTTAAAGGTATTTTGCAGCCATTATCGATGTTAGGGCTATTTGTTACAAGTAGCTAAAGTGATATTTCACGACAAAAGAATCATACTAACAATTACAATCACACGGGTTTTCTCGTTGCACTGGCCGTCAGTTTACATATTCCCCGCATATACACCGTTTTAGACCCTAGGTTTCTTCCCTTTTTCGGTTTTTCCTTATTTATGGTGCTTCTAATTTTCTAAAACTGACAAACAAACTTATAGCTCGTGTTTATATGCTATTAGTACAGGGATACCAACCCATATGTTTGAGACAACAATTTTTCTGCCCGCCGAGACACTCGGGATTACAGGCGCCACCACGGCCCAAAACACCGGGACTTCTGAGGATGCACTTTTCTACCCAAAACCTCGCGACTCGGATTAAAACAGGGCTCAACTCCACACCGTACTTTTTCCGCAAATTTTTCAAAGACTTTTTCCATTGTCCGTTTCTGAGGTATTTTCCAACCTTCGTCTCTTCCCGTTTAGACCTGTTCCTGATTTTATTTACTCAACTAAGAGGGAATCTTTCCCCTTAGGGCTCTAGTACCCTCCAATTTTTGTGGGAGAGTATTTGCTATTTCAGACGTCTAAATTTTTAGAGTTTCAGCCTTCTTTTTCTCAAATCTCATACCTTCTTTTCAGATCCCTTTAGATCAACTCTTCTCCCTCTAAAATCACCTCATATCGTTTTGTTTGGGTTCCTTTCCATGATCACCGCCTTGTCTCTTCTCTTTTTAGCTGATCTCCTCCTTTTTAGCAGCAACCTTGCCTCTGCCTATTTGTTGTTCTCTGCACCACTTTTCAACAGATTTCTCCTTTAGATCCCAGTCCCCCCCTGACATTAGATCTATTGGCCTCCTTTTTGCGTGCTTGGCTTAGTTTTTTCCCTCTTATCGACTAGTTTTGAGAGACCCGCCTTCTTGGGTTAACTTGATACATTAATAGCTGTTAATTTTCTGTTCTTTTAGTTTTATTTCCTGCAGATTTATTTTCAGTTACATAGCACACTTTTTCTTTTACTCTCAAAACGTCTGGGTTTAAAACAATTAAAATTAATGCACGCCACACACTGACCCTAAGTGAAGAAGAGCCTGGTTAACACCGCCTGGCATAGACTTTAAAATCAATTGTCATTGCACCTCTCCGCCCTTGAACTCACTTGATTTTGTCCCTCCCTGCCCTTGTCGGTTTTTCTTCTTCCCGTCATCATTGCGCCCCCAAGGCGCTTCTCCCAGAGACTTCTTGGCCTTCACCCTCAGTTTCCGATCGGTCGACTTCCTCCTTCCTGTCATCATCGAGTAAGTCCTCCCCTGAGTCCGCACTCCGACTCTTCCTCTGATTTTTCGGGTTCTCCCGCTCCTCTTGGTTCCCCCCCTGTTGCCTTCACCATGTCTAGTTCCGGACCTAGCCCTAACCCCAGTTCTACTGCTGGGTCCATGTCTAGTGGAACCCCTATGGGACCTACCTCGACTGCCCCATTACTCCCTTATATGGCTAGCCTCAGTCTCCCCAATTTCAATCAGCTCATTAATGACCCTATTCGCCATGATGCCAGTTGCCCTGCTATGCCAACCAAGCTCCCCTCCGACATTCCCAAGTTCAAAGGCCTTGCTAGCGAAGATCCCTCCAACCATATTCGATCTTTTCACATGTGGTGTTCCTCCAATTCCATCACCGATGACTCCATCCGTCTTCGACTGTTCCAATGCACCCTTACCGGCGAAGCTTCTAAATGGTATGTTGACCAAGCCACCTCTTCTCATACCACCTTTGCGACCATTGCCCAAGCCTTTCTATCTTATTTCCAGCTCCCCCTCCGATACGACACTAGTACTGAACTCTTAACGTCTTTTCATCAATCCTCTTCAACCCGCCTTTCTGCTCATGTCCAAGAATGGCGGCGAAGACGGAGCTTGTGTCACACTCCCCCCTTTGAAGATCGAGTTTACATGGACTGGTTCCTTCGCTCTCTCTTACCTCCCATTGGCAAAGATGTCGCATCCCATTTTCCCCAAACCGAAGAAGCCGCCCTCCAAATAGCCTTGAAGTATGACCTTATATACGCCCAATCTGGTTATGTTTATATCGTCCTTCCTGACCTTCCCAAACCCGGTGGCCCTAATGCCTCAGGGGAATCTCACTCTGCCAACGATATCGTTGGAGCCCTGTCACATACCTCTGCCCAACCTCTTTTGGGCCATGGTTTTCCTCCAGGGGCCCGCCCCTCCGGCGTTTTTTCCCCTCCAGGTAGCATGTATTCAGGCTACGGCATGCCTCATCCTTTTTCCCACCCTCCTGCTTACCTTACTGCTGCCCACCCTACCCCTTATCCATATCCGCAACCTGGTGTCCCAACTCCTCCAGCATTTGGACCTCCCACTCCCTTTCCTTTTCCACCCCCGCAACCGCACTTACTACCCCCTCCTGGGCAAGTATTTGCACAACAGGGGGCACCTAATTTTCCTCCTTCTTAAAGAAGGAGAAGAGGAAATCAATCTGCTTCTGGTAATCATGGATCCAATCCTTCCAGTATTGACTCTACCACTGCCAACCAGCCACAGGGCCCTCAGCCTAAGCCGGACAGGCCGCTTCGCACCAATAAGCCCTGTTCTTGTTGCGGTTTTTATGGTCACTACAATCACGATTGTCCTTTATTACCACAAATGCGGCAGATGTGGGAATCTTAGGCCACCGTGAGGGGGCAACACTCCTCCCCTACCATCCCTCCCACTCCAACTACTTCCTAACCCGCTATGTTTACCGATCCTTTCTCTCAACAAGGATTCGTGGCCACTCAACCTCCTCATGCCCCAGTAACCACTCAACCTTCCCCTTCTGGTTCCTCTAATTACCAGATTCTCATGATGACCTCTGACCCTCCTCTCACTGTCGACCTCAACCTTCAAACTCGGTCCCGTCAGTATTCCACACCTCTCGTTCCATCTGTCTCCGAGTCTCCATTGTCAGGTCCTACAGAGCCTCTATCGACACCCAATGGTCCCTTGCAACTCCCTCCGCCCAAAGACGAGGTTCATCCCAAGCCTCCTAAGGGACCATTACGCCGAAATGCTGCCTCTGGTCAGACAACCCATTCATATAGCATAGTAGATGATCTGTCCCAATCTCATGCTGCCATTTCAACACTGGAACTCTTCCAGTCGTGTCCTTCTCAAAATAGGGCTCTACTATCTGCCGTGGGCACTGTAGATCCTGCTGATGACCAATTGATTTTTTTCGATGCCCATCAGTTAGAACATCCCCCTCTTCCTCCTTCGGTTTCTTTCCAAATCCCAGTCAAAATCCGAAATGCCAATGTTGCTCGGTGTATTATTGATGAGGGGGAATCTACCTGCGTAATGTTCGCTTCGGTTTGGAAACAACTCGGCTCCCCTGAACTAGACCCTTCCACCATCACCCTTTGTGTGTGGGATGGCCATGCGTCCCAACCCATTGGCCTATTCCGTAACTGTCCTATCACCCTTGCCGGCAAGACTGTTTGTGTCGACGTTGAAGTTATCGATGCCCCTCTTGACTAAAACATCCTTTTGGGGCGTAGTTACACCTATGCCATGTCAGCCGTCCCATCCACAGTCCACCGCAAGATGTTTTTCCCTCATAATGGCAAGATCGTCACCATTGACCAATTGACCTACCATGAACCAAAATCTCAGACCTCCCCTGAGTCCACCATCTCTACTATCACCAATAAACCAACTGTTTATTCTTTGACCAGTGTTTCCCCTGGCGTCTATAAAGACTCCTCTTTTCTTGGAACTTTTCCTGGTCCTCCCCTTCCTCCTGTCTCTGACCCAGCTTGGCGAATGTTTGCATGATGCAATAATCTTGGGCTGACCTTACAGAGCCCACTTTGGCTAGTCAGCACCCTCAACCTCAACCAGCTCCTAGCCCTTCACCCCCGCTAGTCAGCCTTCTTCCTTCTGAACCTTCTTCTACGAAAAGTCCCCCCACGTCTCATTATCCTCTTGGTTTGATTCCACCTGATATCAACCCCCTTGGCACCATTTCTCCTGGCCATTTCCATGCTGGTTAGATACCTTTTCTTGCTCCCCCTCCCGGAGCTTATTCGGTCCCTATTTTGGCCACCCTATGTCTCCCCAACCTGACCCTGGGTATACCCGTCTGGTATCTTGACCCTCTAGCCACTACCTTGCTAGGCCAACCCAACCCATATATTACTTTAACCCCATTTCAACCGATCCCCATGACTTCTCCCACTGCAACAACACCTCAGTCACCTCAACAGGAACCACCTCCTGTTGCGACCGCTTTGGGTAAGCATGGAAACACTCATAGGGGGGCATCAAAGGACAAGGCTACCCCGAAAAACCCTGTCCCTCCTCGGCCTCCAATGCATGCCATTCATTGTGCTTTGTGTGATGTTGTCGGTCATGCCACCCATACTTGTCCCAAGCTACCCCGCATCAAACCCCTAGTTAAAGTCGCGTTCCTGGAGTCTATGGTCCCTAAATCCTCTCTTTCTTCCTTGTCTGCAACCAAGAACCCAAAGCCTCTTCGCAACAACAAACCCTGTGCTTTGTGTGGTGTCCATGGCCATTATTCTCACCATTTTCCTCACCTCACGCATTACCGCGCCTCTTTAAACGTCATTCGCGAGTACGAGAAGGAACAAAATCCATCCGCCTCTCCTATTCTCGCGCAATATGCATCAGGCCACCTCGAGGATCCACCTGCTACCATTGACATTCCTCCTCTTGATGTTGAGATGTCGAAACTTGCTGCCCCCCTCCTATACCTATCATCATTCGTTCGACCCTCGGAGTACATTCCCTCTGAATCCACTCCATCTGTTTTGCTTGATTCCCCTCCAACAACATTCTTGGGCTCTACATCCTTTGATCATCTTTTTACTTGTTCTTCTGTCATCCCTCGAGATGATCCATATGTGAACCTTTCTTCCCATGCTGATGATTTAGGTAGCTTTGCGGCCTCATGTGGTTTCCTTGACCTTTTCCCTCCCACCCATAACCATGATTCTACCATCCGTATCTATGATATTCTCCGTAGCCTGAGCTCCAACCCCCATGCATCACCCTCTTGTTAGTCTACGAGTCATAGCCACCCTATCCAGCCTACTACCTCCCATAGTTCTCCTGTGCTGTCTACCCTTCACTCACGTTGTCATCTTTTTTCTTACTCCTCCCATATCTTGTCTTGTCACACTATTTTGCAGGACTTTCCGTCCACACATTATATTGGCCATGCCGATGGGACAAGTCCCTATTCCCAGAATCTAGCCTCGGTAGCTTGGGCTATTTTTAACCCTTGTGACGATCTGCATGCGACCCTCTCTTCTCGTGATCATGAGCCAGGAAGCTTTGCCACATCAGGCAGTCTTTCTTCCACCAGTCTCCCCATATCCCATCATGATGATGACATTATGGAAGAAATCCCCACCCCTGACTTTATCTATTTCCCCTTACATCAAACCCATGCATTCACACCACATACACCTTGTGGCCATTACATTGAAACCCAATGTTTGAGTAAGGGGGCACCCATATTTAAGAGACCAAAAGAAGCAATTCTCTACAACTCTCCTAGTATATCTGGTCGTGCCGACTTTAGTACCATTATTCTTCCCCATTTAGAAGAACCTCTAAAGTCCCATGTCACTTCGAATCACTCTCGAGATGATACCCCTTATCGTTCCTCTATCTTACATCAGCAACCCAGTCTTTTTGACCTTGTTGTTGACCAACCTATACGTTTTCTAAGAGAGCATCAGTTCATTATCTCCAAATCCTCTATTTGGGATAGTGGCACCAGGTATGCCAACCTAGAGACTTAAAGTCCATTTGATTCATATATGCAGTACTAAACGAGATTGGTAATCCTCCATTTCCTTTCTCAAACTGCATAACCATAACGAAAATAAATGGCGCACCATATCCTTAAAATGTGTTTAAATTCCCCTTTTTCTACATCCATTTTGGCATGACCACCACATGCTTGGGGGCACCTATGCCCCTGAACCATAAATATCCCAGATCTCAGCCAAAAATAGCACTGAAACCCCCTTTCTCCCCCCGGTCGCACTTTTCAGGTCATTTCCCGGGACAGGTCGCAGTTTTCTGCCCAGTACCTGCTACTCGGGTCGCAGAACCGACCCCAAAAAGTGCGACCTGGCCTGTTCATGAGCTCTGGGTACCTTTTAGTTTTTAGTACCTTGATGCTTCACCAGGACACATTTTGTCCATGAAGGGTCTATTCACCTCTTCTCAAAATCGAATTTCTTCACTTATGACACTTGTACTTGGGGCACCACTTTGCCTCCTTACTCGTCTTCGTTCATCCTGATTTTCGTCATGAGCTACCCTATTGTAATCACACTTTTATGGTCCCCTATTAGACCCGTACTATGAGGCAACACCATTGAGTCACCCTTGCTTAGAGCATCTGAGCCGAGTCACCATCACATTCATGGAGTCTATCCCAAGTCCCTTTGTACCCCACTATAGTCCTCCATCCTTTCCTGCTTGGTCCCACTCTCGTGTCGCAAATTATGGCCTTCAGTACCATCGTCCACTATCCATCATGATATTGTGTCAGTCGCTGCCAAGCCATTCATACACTTTGTGCTCTAACAAGGGAAGTCGTCCAACCGCTCCTCTATTCCTCTCATTCCATCATCATCATCAGTGTCTACTTGTCCGTCACTCTACTATTTTCCCTCATGCCTTAGTTGGGGTTCCCTTATTGCCTCACCTATGGCAGACCAACTTCTGTCGACATCAGTTATTTTACTCCAGAAGACAGGTCTAGGGGGCAGTGTACAATTGGTTCGAGCTCTTCCTAGCATGATCGTGATATATACACTTGATGGTCTAGTGACGCAGCAGCAACTATTGGTGATTCCTGGGCATGTGTGAGATGCCTCAACCCTCATGAGGGGGTGGCCCTGCAGGTAGCCCCCCACATTCTCAAATGGATTCATTTCCACCCTTGATGTAGCTCCTCCCATTCGATGATATCAGCCTCAACCGCTTGCGGCACCTCTTCGATTTGCTCGTATCAGTAAGATGTTGCGAGCCCTTCCCCGCGTGTAGGGGGAAATTGGGTGTATCTCATGTACTACCATATTATTGTATAAGTCCTGACGATTATTCCAGGCATCGCATGTATGTGGTATTCATCATGTTATTTATCTGGCTCATGTTTAGGCCAACACATGCTTCATTATTGCGTTCCGTGGTTTTCTGGGTGTCTTATTCTTTGTACTTTGTCTCGGCGGGCATAGGTATGCCTCCCCTGCTGCCTTTAGCACAGGTACCACTTCATAAACTAGAGGCTTGTTGCACCTGTAAGTCTCATCTCCTCAGGGTCTAGTCCTTTATCACATCAGACAACATTACATTTCTCTCTCTCACTTCCCTTTTGATGTCTAGTGATTGAGTTCTTACAACGTACTTCGGTCATACGATTTGCTCCTAACACTCGTATGTTAGGGGGCAATCTGTTACACCATTTTTTTTGATCATCCAACCTATTATTATTAGATGAACCCAAGTACACCATGTAAGACCAATTTTACCCTAAGTAAAATTGCTTTCACCATATAAAATAACTTATTTGGCATATTTAACCCAAAACAAGGAAATTAATTAAATAAATCCTTATTTATTTAATTTTTTCCTAAGAACAAGTTATTTAAATCATTATTTAAATAATATTCTTAGTTAAATTTGACTAAATCATCCATAAATAATTAAATAAACCATTATTTATTTAATTATATTCCTATCATTCCCCTAAAATGATAAATAAATCATTTATTTATTTATTATTTATAAATAAAGGAATTGACCCAAGTCAAGAATCCTTTTCCCTCCAACAACTATAATAAAATATTCCTAAAAGGTGCTTCTAGAATTCGATTAATAATATTTTATTCATGCACCGAGTTCTAGACCGCCCCAATATTTTGTTATAAATAGGGGGGTTTTCCCCATTCATTAGTCACCTTCATTGCATTAGATCACTTTGGATCCACTCTTGGTCACCATTTTTCATTTTGCTTTGTGAACTCCCATTGAGTTCTATGTTTGTTTTCCTACACCCATAAGAGAGAGAAATGTTAGATCTAAAGCACTGAGGACTTTCAAGAACCCATCCCATTGAGGAGAACCGAAAAACACCTTTCTTGTTTTCCTCTCAAGTGCCCCATTCTTTAATATAATATAAATCATTCTTTTAAACATTTTGTTCTTGTCTTGTCTATTGGATGCATGGAGCCATATTATACTTTATCTGCTTAATATCTTTTGTGCTTAGATCTGAATTTGTGCAGCAGACTTAAAGATATTTTGCAGCCATTATCGATGTTAGGGCTATTTGTTATGCGTAGCTAAAGTGATCTTTTATGACAAAAGAATCATACTAACAATTGATAAGTTGACCAAAAGTGTTGATTTCATCCTAGTGAGAGACACTTATGATGTTACTAATGTGGCATGAGTCTCTATAAGTGAAGTTATTAGGATACATGGATTACTCACTATGATCATTTATGATAGAGACCCTTGCTTTACATATAGATTTTGGATAAGTCTGAAATCAACATTGGGGGGCTCAGTTGAACTTGAACATTGCATATCATCCAAAAATATATGGGAATACGGAAAGAGTAAATAAAGTTATGGATGACATGCTCATAATCGTATGTTATGGATAACTATACTTAGTGGGAAACATACCTACCATTGGTGGAGTTCACCTGCAATAAGAGTTACCACCATTAAAGAAATTTTGATAAAAAAAGGGACTAAAAAAAAAATTACAACCAAAATAAAATTTATAATATCCAATAGGATTCAAGATTATGATGTCAATCATGGGGGGTGATTCACCATTTAGGAGTAAAAAAGTAAAAAGATTAAAAAAAAACTTTCTCAACTTGTATTTTCAACTTATCTCCCTACATTTTTTCTCAAATTTCAAGTGGGTAGACTTTTTGGATGTGAAATTTAATTCCTCATCCAAGGAGTACACATGTTGCATACTTTTGATGGACCCTACGACACGAAAAATTAGAAATACATGAAAAAACGTGATTGCAATCACATTTTTTCATGTATTTCTTTTTTTTTCATGTTGCACGGTCCATCGAAAGTATGCAACATGGGCACTCCTTGGATGAGGAATTAAATTCCACATCCATACAATGCTACCACCCGAAATTTGAGTAAAACCATAGGGAGATAAGTTGAAAATACGAGTTAAAAAACTAGTTTTTCCTCTTTTTCCTCTAAAATTTGATGATTTAATCTAATCTTATTTTATTATTTCCACTATTATCTTATAATATTCCATAGGAGGCCCATGTTTGACCTCAAAATTTCTCTAATTAATTCGATCAATATGCATCCTTATCAAGCTCTATATGGGAGAACATGCAGGACACCACTGAGTTTGGAATAGTTGGAGAACATGGTAATAGTAGGGTCGAAATTGGTTCAATAAATGGAAGACCAGGTAAGATATATTTGAAAATTTTTAAAGGAAGCACATGATAGATAGAAGAGATATGTTGATGCACATAGAGGAGAAGAGAACCTAGAGGATAAGGAAAGCAAGCAAGTAAAGGAATGAAAATGAAATCAAAGGAAGGACAACGAAGGGCCAAGGAAGCAAGGATCAAACAAGGAAAGGTTGGATCAAGCATACTTGCAGGTAACATATTTCATGTATAATTTTGTAGCTAGTTTTGGCATGCATGACATATGCATGTGTGTATAGAGTTTCATTGTTTTCAGTAGCATGGTTTTTCCTGGTTTTGATAGTGATTTCAACCTTTCCTTTCCATTTCCAAATAGCCATGGTGTGATGGGATCATTTCAAGTTAATTTTTGGATTTTTGGAAGGTTTTGGAACCGGGCGAGGTGATCTCAGGAAAATTCCCAAGGGCCTAGGATCCCTTGATTGGTAATGGCGAGATATACCGTAAAGCCTGAGGGTTCAGATGGGAAAATTCCACAATTATGGTAGGCATCCAAGCTTGGTGTTGTTCTGTGATCTTGAGACCGGTTTAGGTGAGATCATGGTATGATTAGGGTGGAGGTGGTTTAACCTCTGGATTCACTTGGTTGTTTATGGACTGGTTTATCCCATGAGATCCCACATTCATGCTTGGAATGTGGCATGAGGGTGATTGGATGAAATAAAGATTTGGTTCAGCCCAATCTATGTGTTATCACCAAGCTGACATAAGTTGGGTTATTCAACTATCAACCAAGCACAACTATTTCAAACCGCTTTGGACTAGAAGTTAGCCCTTCCAATCAGAGAGGGCTCTCTCAAAGAAAACAATGGATTACTCAAGGTAAGATCTATATGCAGATGGATAAATATTTTTATGTTTTATGTGATTTTTGTAGGTGGAAGAGTGTATGATGGCTAGCATTGGGCACAGATTCAGCTAAAGAAATTCAATTACTAGAAAGTTACATCCATGGAAGCTGAGGTAAATTGGATTAAAACATGACTTTTACAAGAAAGCGTAGCATATGAAGGAAATTGGAGCATAAAGTTATGAATTCCAAGTAATCATAATACCATGAAATTGATGAAAATATACAAACTAAATATACATAAATACATAAGCCAAGAAGAATCTTAGGTTTTGAAGAAAACTATTGAAAACTGTGCAAGCTTGATAAATAAAAATTACATATTAGCTCCCTCATAGCATTCATCCCTCAAAAAATTGAAAAATTCCACCATATATAGAGTGAGGCCTTCATACAATGGCCTTCCACCTGGGGTAGCCTCAAATTTCTACCTCAGAGACCTATTTCTAATATAATTACATCACATGGAGTCTTTCTAGGGATATTTTCCATTACAATAGAGTTTGAATACAAAAATGACACTTCTTTCATTAAATAGCTCAACAAATTATTTTAGTAACCCTTATGAAATGAAACCAACTGATTTTATGAATGTGCTGGACTGCTGATGTGTCATCATGACACGTGGATGTTGACCTTGCTGAGCTGGACCTCCACCAAGTCGGATTTTAAAATTTCTACACAAATCTCGCTAGGAAATATTCTGTAAAATAGGCCTCAAAGATGATTGCTTATTTTCCAAACCCGGAAGGATATGAAAAAAATGAGAGAGGTTTTTGTAGATGAGCTTGTTTTGAAGAAAAAATTCCTTGAGCTTTCCAAAATTCCTTTCCATGTGTTCACAAAGTAAGCTTGAAGTTGACTACTAAAACATTCATTTCTAGAAATTTGGTAGCAAATAACATGGAGTTTGGCCTAGTTGACCTGCTGAAGTTTTCCCATGAAAAGTAGGAATTCATAAGTTGATGATGTGGACACATTTTACCTACTTTTTATCCATTACCTTACTGTTTGATTGCTCAAAAATTATCAAAACTCCATAATGCTAGAAAAATAGAGTATAGGCAGTTTGGTAGCAAATTTCAGTAGCAAATGTCAAAATCAACCCTCTGCATAATTTTTAACTTTTTTGACTGTTCCAAGGTCTTCCTTGAGGTTAATGGGTTAAACACATGCCTTGAGCCTTAATTTTTCTGAAACTTTGGCTGATTTTTACCTCCATGGAAAGCTACAACACTTTCATAGCAAATTTATGCCTTCAAGCCTAGGAGTTGCTATGAAAGTACCTAGTTTCTTGATATTTTTCACTTTCATCCTCCTATCACCTCTAAAGAATTTATAGAAGCCTATACATGGCTGCATAATAGCATAAGCCATGGTGTAGTAAAAAATGTGTAATATTACCATACTTATAGAGCAACATCATCAATTTGTAAAATCATTTTTAGGCCTTTCTTCAACAATTCAACTTCTATAATTTCCATCTTTTCTTGTAAGTATTTGACTTGAACTTGCAAGATTCTCCTCTCTGCTTGCAACCATCTATTCCTCTTGCACAAGTGCCTCATAATTCTGTCCTTTTTAACATTCTTCTATATTCATCCCCAACCTTATCATAGAAATCAAGTTACTTGGTCACTTCTTTTCTAAAATACTCAAATATCCAACTTTGATTCTATTACCTCTGTCCTAGTTTCCTTGAGTTGTTCTTGCAAAAGTTCCATCTTACTTTTCTCTTTTACAGCGTCCTTGTCTTTCCTCTTCTTCACTGGCTCTGTTTTTTTTTATGCACCTCAGGTATTTTTTTTCTTTAGTGATTTGCTTCTTTGACAAATGAAAATATGCTAAAGACAGTGGACCAAATATGACACTTACATACCTTTCGTAAAGAACGCTAACAAAAAAACAAGACAACAATGCTAAAACTGTAGATAGCAAGAACAACTCGTTAGGAAATGAAAACATTTTTGTGACAACAAATCGATTAAAAAGTGGAAATGGAACAAAATGAATGAGCAACTATATGGTGCACGTGTTTTGGGAATGGTAGATAAAGACAAAAAGGTGTAATCATGACCCAATAACCTTTGGTCATACCTTTTTTAAAATTTATGTATCGTTTCCCCTACCGTTAGCAGAAAAAAAACTTTTGTAGCGAAACCTATGTTGGAGAAGACAAATTTGCTATGGAAGTGTTAGGAACTTCTGTAGAAAATCCTGACATGTTTGAAGTAGATTTGTTGTGAAAGTATGAAAAAGTGTCAAACTCACAATGATGACCAGATCAACTGATGGAAAAAAAAAATTTGGTTTTCCCTTTATGATGACACAGATAAAGACTCATAATGACATTTAAAAATCACTAAAGGAACTTTATACATGTGAATTTTTTTGAAAATAAAAAATTTAAAAATCCTATTGAACCCTAAATAAATTAACCTAATTGACTCATGACTCAAAACAAACCTAATGGTTATCTTGGATAATAGTGGATCCAATGGGGATGTTGTGCCCTTGTGGTGCAGCAAAGAACCAATAGACCAAGTGCCTATTCATTAAGTTTTTTCGAACCTCTTGTCATATTCTTTAGCCTACATTCGACCCTTGACATGCTTCTAAAGAAAAAAAAATTTACAAACCAAAAATTGCAACTAAAATATTCAAACTAAATGCTGAAAGAGATGGTTGCCCAATAAGCTTATTTATGTACCAATAATCCTACTCTAACATTTGAAAATCCACTTTCTTAACTCAAGCAATATGAAACCTCCAGTATAAAATTTCAAAGAGTTGATCCAACACCTAGGCTTTTTGATTGTGCTTGAACAAAAATAGAAATGGATCATCTATTGGAAACTTGGAATGAAAATTGAATCCTTACTCAATAAAAAATACAAAAACTGTCTTGAATAATGACTGAAACAGACTTACCATTGGATCTTAGAAACCATGAAAAATATCCTCTTTTTGATGATTAAAACCATGAGGGTTGAATTCATTCATAACCAATGGCTTATTTTGTCCTATATGTTCAATTTCAAGAATATCATTAGATAAAAAGGCAACAATAGATTTGTCTTCCCTTTCATGTAAATCAACAAAACCATCCATGCATCCTTGAACATCTTCAAACATGACATCCATATTATATGTATCAAAAGTAATATTTTTCTTATCAAACAAATAAGGTATAATCGTCGGTAGTTTTTCTTGAGGACTGATATCTTGATTCTCAACACTAACAGATCCTATACAAATAAATTTATGCATATCCTCCATTTCATTTTGATGATTGCAAAATATAATAGGTCAAACCTATATATTCAACTATTCATGTAGTTCAGGTTTACCTAAAAGTGAACTTTCATCACATGTTACCTCACTATTTAGAATTTTCATGCATGTATTTTCAACAACCCGATCTTGAGGAGTTTCTTCTTGACATAAAATATCAGAAAAAGAATGGACTGAAAATAATTTAAATGATTTGGCTCATACATTTGACTGCATATAGATTGACAAGGCTGCAAGTCCTCATAAATTTCATGTAATATGACTTGACTGTCAAAGTGTTGATATATTTCATCTTCAAGCAAAGAAAACACATTTTCTTGTTGAAAAATTTCTTGGTTATCATGACAACTGACCTGAGAAGAGAATTAATAAAGTGTCTCTAACATATCCTCCTCTAAGCACTCTCCATTATCACCAAGAGTTTTACGATATGGAATAAACACCTTAGAAAAATCATAATAGTCTTGTAACAATGATAAAGAAGAATGAGATTTCTCAATAATGTTCAAAGAACGTTCTATGGAAATATTTAAGAGAGAACAAGCTTCCCAACTACAACCCTTCATACCATGTTCTAGCTTCATCCTTTATAGTGGCCATAAACATTTTCATGTGACAATTCTCATGAAACTCAACTCGAAACTTATGCACATGAATATGGAATCTAACCAAGTGAAGAGAAACATTATCTTTCTTTTCATCTTTAAATATAGGAAGATAAGTTAACTAATCAACTCTAGGCATAGGATTTGGAAAACGAGGGATGTGATACTGATTCAATGGGGCATACATGGTATTCTTCCTTGCAATAGAACTCATCTGAGACTTCTTCAAGCTACTAATCTTCAAGAAGTGGAGTCATCATGAAGGCATTAATTTATGAATTCTTCAAGAATGGAGTCGCCAAAGTAAAAGTACAGCGTTGAAATGTCTGATCTCCTGTTACCCTCAAGAGTTCAGATACTTTAAAAAGAAAAACCTAGGATAATACAACTTTCAGACTCCTAGAAAACGCACCAAAATGTTATCACTAGGATGGTGTAAGTTGGGTTGTTCAATTATCAACCTAGCACAACTATTTCAAGCCAATTTGGACTGGAAGTTAGCCCTTCCAATTAGAGAGGGCTCTCTTAAATAAAAAAAATGGATTACTAAAGATAAGATCTATATATAGATGGATAAATATTTTTATGTTTTATGCGATTTTTGCAGGTGGAAGAGTGTATGATGGCTACCATTGAACAATAGTCAGCTAAAGAAATTCAATTACTAGAAAATTGCATCCATGGAAGCCAGGGAAAATTTTAAGGATGGAAGTTTATCTTAAAGTTTAGAAACCTTGGTGAATCTTACTACTCCCTAATATGTAAATTGTAAAAATTTTGTTGATATTTTTATAGAAATATTTAGATTTCCAATGATTTTATATTAGTCGATATAATATTTTGGCGATTTTAAAGGTAAAATAATGGTGTACTATAAAATTTGGGTGAATCATTTTAGAAGAAAAAGGGGAATTGGAAAATATTGTTTTTGGAAAAATCCTGGAAAATTAGCCCACCTATGAATATTAGCCCCTAAAATTTTCCCTGATGGAAGCTAAGGAAAATTGGCTTAAAACATAAAATTTATAGCAAAACATAGCATATGAAAGAAATCGGAGCATAAAGTTATGGATTTCGAGTAATCATAATACCATGAATCTGATGACAATATACAAACTGAAAAGAGAAAAATACATAAGCCAAGAAGAATATCAGGTTTTGAAGACAACTACTAAAAGTTATTGTGTATTAGCTTGATAAAGAAAAATTACATAATAGCCTCCTCATAAAGTTCATCGCTCAAAAAAGTGAAAAATTCCACCATATATAGAGTGAGGCCTTCATACAATGGTATGCCATCTAGGCCAGCCTCGAATTCCCACCTTAGAGACCTATTTATAATAGAATTAAATCACATGGAGACTTTCTAGCGATATTTTTTTTTTCAATAGAGTTTGAATACAAAAAGGACTCTTCTTTCATTAAATAGCTCAAAAAATTCTTTTAATATACCTTATCAAATGCAAAAAAATGATTTTCTGAATGTGCTGGACTTCTGATGTGTCATGATACCACGTGGATGTTGATCTTGCTGAGCTGGACCTCCACCAAGTTAGATTTTAAAATTTCTACACAAATCTGGTTAGGAAAAACTTTGTAAAATAGGAGTGCATATTTTCCAAACCCGTATTGATGTGAAAACACTAAGAGAGGTTGTTTTATATGGGATCATGTTAAATAAAAACCTCCTTCATATTTCCAAAAGTCATTTCCATTTGGTCAGAAAGTGAGCTTGAAGTTTACTAGTAAAACAGTGATTTCCATAAATTCGATATGAAATAACTTGGAGGTTGACCTAGTTGACCTACTGAAGTGTCCCCATGAAAAGTAGGAGTTCATAAGTCGATGACGTGGACACCTTTGACTTGTTACTTATCCATTAAATTACTATTTATTGCTAAAAAATTATCAAAACTCCATAACGCTGGAAAAAACAGAGTATAGGTAGTTTGGTAGCAAACTTCAGTAGCAAATGTAAAAATCAACCCTCTATATAATTTTTAAATTTTCTGACTATTCCAGGCTCTTCCTTGAGTTTAATGGGTTCAACACATGACTTGAGCCTTCATATTTCTGAAACTTTGGCTGATGTTTACCTCCATGGAAAGCTACAATACTTTGGTAGAAAATTTTTGCCTTCAAGCGTGGGAGTTTCTACGAAAGTAGCTAGTTTCCTGAGGTTTTGAAATTTCATCCTCCTATCACCTCCAAAAAATTTATAGAAGCCTATACATGCCTGTATAATAGCATAACACAGTGTAGTAAAAAATGTGTAATATTACCATACTTATGGAGCAACATCATCAGTTTGTACAATAATTTTTAGGCCTTTCTCCAACAATTCATCTTATAACATTTCCATCTATGCTTCTAAGTATTTGAGTTGCACTTGCAAGATTATTCTCTCTTCTTGTGACCATATATTCCTATTTTAAAATTTCTTCATCATTCTGTCCTTTTTAAAATTCTTCTAGATTCATCCCCAACCTTATCATAGAAATCAAGTTGCTTGGTCACTTCTTTTCTAAAATCCTCAAATTCAAACTTTGATTATATTACCTCTATCCTAGCTTCCCTCAGTTGTTCTTGCAGAAGCTCCATCTTACTTTTCTCTTTTACAGGCTCCTTGTCTTTCCTCTTCTTCACTAGCTCTATATTTTTAATGCACCTTAGGCATTTTTTTTTAGTGAGATGCTTCTTTAACAATTGCAAATATAATAAATACAATGGACCAAATATGAAACTTACAAACATTTCCTAAAGACAAATAAAAAACCAAAAATTAAACAAGGGTGAAACTATCACTAGTACATTTGGTGGAAATTCCGACACTTGGTTCCGACACTTTTGACCAAATGTCGGAAATTTCCCCAATTTTTTTCAACTTTTTCAAATCCCACCCGAAAACGTCGCTATACCGATGTTTAGAGAAAAGTGTCACAATACTGACACTTAGACAAAGTGTCGCA
>JAXQQM020060620.1:0-48852 GCA_034641835.2 Pinus albicaulis
CGCTTCTACAACTCTTTTACGGAATTAAAAACACAATCGCTAATCACATGAACATGAAGAAAGATTAATCACACACAACACATATAATTTCCCGGGGAAATATTATAGCTAAAAACCCCACTATACTCTATTATATATTCAACATGGATCATGAAACAATTACATACAAAACTCTTCTCATAAGAGCCCTCCAGTACTCTGATAATTGTCTCACACTGTCATATGCAAAACTGACCAACACATGGCCAATTCTTGGCCTCCAAACAATCTACCTTGTTTGTGCAATCCCTAATGGAATAGATCCCTAAAATATAGGAATCCTTGCCTTCCTTGAATGCGCAAGTATCATGGGCACTCCAATGGGTGTTTGCTTGCATGTGTGCAACCCAATAATCCTAAAACTGATAGTCAAATTCCCTTTTACCTAGAACTCAACTGGGTCTCCACTAGATCTGACATGCATGCAGCTAATAATAGTAAATCCTCAGTTGCATGTGAGACCACTGATTGTGAATTAATTAATATTTAATTCATGTATGCGATTAAACCGGAAAACTTCTCTACACAATATTTAATTCACCTGATCTCTCATTAGTGTATATTCAGTTACAACTAGCACAATTGAGTTTAACTCACTTAACTGAGTTAAACTATTTACAAATTGCATTAACTAATGCACCACTGCACTTCGAACTCTGTTACAACTAGAATTACTCTGCATGCCTCACTAACTACATTTAACTCGAAATCCACTAGCTAAGTGAATTTATCACTTTAAGTTAACTGATTCAAGTCAACATTGAGAATATATTACAGTTTAATGTCCATCTTAATTAAGGGATAACCAAAATAGACATGCACCCAAAAATAGCACTGTGGGCCCCACCCTAGTCTGGGTGCTTAATGCAACTAGGCGTGGGTGCTGAAATTTTCTTGTTGAATCTAAACACTCCCTCTCAAAAAGAAAGGGATTATCCTTCACCCCGATCTTGTCTCTATGGTATTCTAATTTTCTCCTGGTGAGCGCCTTCTTCAAAATATCTACATCCTGATTCTTCCGTGGGAATGTACTGAAGCAACAGTATCCTTCTCTACACATAATCTCTAAGATGATGATACTGAATATCTATATTCTTGGCCCTATAAGGAAACGCGGGATTAATAGAGAGTTTAATGAAACTCTGATTATCACAATGAATCATTGTCAGATCCATCTGAGAACCAAACAAACTAGCCAAGATCTTTCTCATCCAGATAGCCTCACATGCAGCTTAACTTGCTGCCATGTATTCTGCTTCCGCTAAACTGAGTGCCACAGATCATTGTTTCCTATTGTACCATGAAACTGCTGTCAGTCCAATGCTAAAGATCCTTCCTGATGTGTTCTTTCTGTCTGATGGACTACCAGCCCAATCTGCATCTGTGAAGCCATGCAACTTCACTCCCTCTATCCATTTGTACCACAGACCATACTCTAATGTGCCCCTCAAGTATTTCAGGAAATGTTTCCCCACCTTCCAAAAGAGTTTGGTGGGCTTAACCATAGCATGACTCAGCTGGTTAACTGTGTAGCAAATTTCTGGTCTCGTGTTCACTAGATACATTAGCAAACCCACTAACTTCCTGTAGACAGTAGCATCCACTACCTCTCCAGAAGTAGCATCCTCTTTCCTCCAATTTCCTGGAAGAGGAGTATCCATGGGTTTGCAACTATCCATGTTAAACTAACCCAGTATCTCCTTTGCATACTTTCCTTGAGACACAAAAAGTTCACCATCCCGCTACCATATTTCCAATCCAAGGAAATATTGAAGGAGTCACATGTCCTTCATTTCGAACTCCCTTGCAAGATCCTCCTTGCATGAGTGTATTAGCTACTCATCACAGTCAAAATTAGATCATCAACATAAATAAAAATGATCAATAGCTTACCCTCAACCACAATCTAGTACAGGTTTGCATCCGATTCACTTTTGGTGAAGCCCAGTCCAGTGAAATAACTATCTATCCAAGTGTACCAAGCACAGGGTGCTTGCTTCAGCCCATACAGTGCTCTTTTGAGTCTGCACACATGTGACTCACTGTTGAAGATCTCAAAACATTCAGGCTGCTCTATGTACATCTCTTCCTCAATGATCCCATTGAGAAACATAGTTTTCACATCCATCTGATGAATGCGCCAGCCCATCTGTGCTGAGAGTGCAAGGATGGATCTTATGGAAGAGTACCTTGCAACAGGTGCAAAATTCTCATCATAATCTATCCCCTCGATCTGTGAGAATCCCTGGGCCACAAATATGGCCTTGTATTTCTACACACTCCCATCAGCATCTTTCTTTAACTTGTAGATCCATCTCGATCCAACTACTGATTTGTCGATCGGTCTTGGGACTATCTCCCATGCACTATTCTCGACAATGGAGTCACACTCTTCCACCATTGCATCAACCCAGGTTGGTTGCTGCACTGCTTCCTGAAAGGAATATGGTTCAGTCATGATACATTTGCTCATAAGAGCCATGTATCCAGTAAATCGGTCAGGTGACTGTCTCTGTTTGCACTATGAAGTAGGGGCTCCTACATTCTTTGCAACATCAAGTCTCAATCTATCAGCTTCTGTGTTGCGCTTCTGCCATTTCTGATGGATGGCTTTGCATGAGTGTTTTCCTCCACTCCATGAACCTCCTCACGTGGTTGATCCACATCTTGAGACTCATCCTTGGGAACCAGCAGTTCCTCCTCTGCATGCAAGTCCTGCTCCCTCTCAAGGGACAACCACATGGCTTTCTCCTCATCAAATTTTATATCTCGTTGCACAATAGCATTATGTTGTTTGGAAAATACACACGATAATTATGGGGTGTTTTAGTGTACCTCACAAAAATCCCAACCTCAGCTGTGGGTTCCAGCTTATTCCTGGCATCCTTGGTCACATGCACATAAACATATGAGCCAAAAATCTTAAAGTGTGAAACATCAAGTTTCTTACTAGTGAAAGCCTCTTCAGGTGTACTCATGCCAAGTACTCTATGAGGACAATGGTTTTGCACATGTATCGTTGTATTGCATGCTTCCTCCCACATATGCATCGGTAGGCCTTGATCACGTAACATCGCTCGTGTTGCACCCACAATAGTTATATTTTTTCTCTCTACGACCCCATTCTACTGTGGGTTATGAGGCGCTATGAGTTCTCTTCGAATTCTTGCTTTTCTTCAAAAGTTCTTGAATTCGTTAGAGATGTATTCTCCACCATTATCGCTCCTAAAAGCCTTCACTTACTTCCTCAAATATTTCTCCACCAGTGCCTTATACTCACAGAACTTGGAGAATGTTTGATCTTTCTTCTGCATGAAGAAGATCCAGCATTTACGAGAAGTCATCAACAAAGATCACATAGTACTTATGTTTTGTTGTCGAAGCAACAAATAAAGGACCACACACGTCTGTGTGAACTCTCTCAAGGATCCCCGAAGCTCGGTTCTCCTTCTCATGAAAGGTGGCCTTTACATATTTTCCCATAGTACATCCCTTTCATGTGTCTGACTGCGCAAGTGTACCCCTGGGAAGACCAGTAGAAATCTACTGCATGACTTTCAAGGCTCCATGGTGAAGATTTCCCAATCGCCTGTGCCATAATTCGCCCTCATCCCGGCTCACCACTTGATCTGCCTTGCCCATCATTGTTGCACAACCATCTACCTCCAGATTGTAGAGATTCTTAACTCGAATCCCTATCCTCTTGGCTTGTCCCGTTGTTTTATGTCGCAGGAAAGCTTTTCCATCACTAAAAACAACATCATAGCCTCTATCCTCCAACATTGCGACTGAGACCAAAATTTTCTTCAGACCTGGTACATGCATTACATCTTTTAATTGAAAGGGTTTACCTGACTGCCTCTGAAAGGTAATGGTACCAATCCCGGTAGCACTGTACCGTCTTTCATCACCCATTTCAATATGCATATGGAGATCTTTCTCCTCCAAGTCACTGAAAAGTTCCTTATCTCCTGTCATGTAAAAGGAAGCGCCACTATCCAAATACCACACAGATCTCAATGCACTGGACACCATGCATGCGATCAATGAGAAGTAAAGATAAAATTGTGAGGCAAGGGCCTCACCAGCTGCAAATCCTCCAGCCTTCTTTTTCTTCTTCTTTTGTGGACAGTTAGTAGCAAAATTCCCATGCTCGTGACAGTGAAAACACTTCACCTTGGACTGCTTCATGCCATTCTCGGACTCAGATTTAGAATGGAATTTCTTCCCCTTCCCCTTCCTCACCTTGGCAGCCAAAGCACAATCCTCTTCATCTTCATTCTTATATGAAGATCCATCTCTGGTGTTCCATCTGAACTCCTCCTGCACCAAATCCAACCACAGTCATTCCCAATCTAGCAATTTTTCCCTTCCATTAACAGAGTCTTGATAATTGTGCCAACTCTTAGGAAGTCCTAGGAGAGCCAAGCTCACAAAATCATCATCAGTAACTATTATTCCAACACTCCCCAGTTCATCTCGACATTGGACAAACTTTGTTAGATATTTTGGAATGGTGTCGCCCTTTTCCATCTTGATCTTCCTAAGTTTATCTTTGAGCGCCAATTTCCTATGGTCACTGCTGATTTGGAATAGATTCTTCAAAGCCTTCCACATTGCATATGGTTTGGATTTCCCATGGAGGCTTGAGACAATGTGGTCTCGTACTCCCTCCAACAGGATCCTCCTCACCTTTGCCACTTTCTTTTGTCATGCATCAAGATTTGCAGCATCTGCCACAGTGTGTTTAGGAACATCATTGTCAATTAGTTTCTTCAATCCATTGTCATCGAGTACTGCCTCCATCATGTCCTTCCAAGCAATATATTTCGAGCTTCCCTCAAGTGTATACTCTAACCTCAAGCCATTGAAAGCCATTTTGATCTTGAATCAGTTGTAGCACCAAGAAAGTATTTCTGCAAATTCGAATTATATGCAGTCACAAACTCGCCTCCTTCTTCACTTCTGCAATTTCCTATGCTTTGATACCACGTATAAATTATACAACATGCATGTATATCTTGGATTCGTCCAATCTAACAATGTACTAAAGTTAAATACTGAATCGCTTCTACAGATATTTTTCAGAATTCAAAACAGAAGAGAGATCAATCACACACAACACAGATAATTTCTCGGGGAAAGATTACAGCTAAAAACCCCACTATCTTCTATTGTATATTCAGCATGGATCATGAAACAATTACATACAAAAATATTCTCACAAGAGCCCTCCAGTACTCAGCTAATTGTCTCACACCGTCATATGCAAAACTGACCAACACATAACCAATTCTCAGCCTCTAGACAACCTGCCTTGCTTGCGCGATCCTTGATGGAATAGATCCCTAAAAGAGGAATTCCTTCCTTCCTTGAATGCGCAAGTATCATGCGCACTCCAATGGGTGTTTGGTTGCATGTGTGCAACCCAATAATCCTACAACTGATAGTCAACTTCCCTTTTACCTAGAACTCAACTGTGTCTCCACTGGATCTGACATGCATGCAACTAATAATAGTAAATCCTCAGTTGCATGTGAGATCACTGATTGTGAATTAATTAATATTTAATTCACTTGATCTCTCACTAGTGTATCTTCAGTTACAACTAGCACAACTGAGTTAAACTATTTACAACTTGCATTAACTAATGCACCACTGCACTTCGAACTCTGTTACAACTAGAATTACTCTACATGCCTCACCAACTACCTCTAACTCGAAATCCACTAACTAACTGAATTTATCACTTTCAGTTAACCGATTCAAGTCAACATTGAGAATATATTACATTTTAATGTCCGTCTTAATTAAGGGATAACCAAAATAGACATGCACTCAAAAATAGCATTGTGGGCCCCACCTTAGTCTAGGTGCTTAATGCAACTAGGCATGGGTGCTGAAATTTTCTTGTTGAATCTCAACATAGGACAAAAGAAATGTTAATCATGATTTCATAGACTCTAACGTCAGATTGAAGACCCATCATATTCTAAATATCCATATGAGGAAGTTTGATGTCAAAGATCCGGTAACATGGATGCTACATATGGAGCAATATTTTTTATCTTCATAATGTGAAACACACACAAAAAGTACCCATTGCAATTTTTTATTTAGAACCCAATAATTTTTTATGTATCGATGGCTCTCGTAAACCACTTGTCACTTGGTCAATTTTTACAGAGGAAATTATAGCATGTTATGAGGATATAAAGAGCAACACCTTTAGAAAATTGATAAATCTCAAACAAAAGAGTTCAATGGTGGAGCACATTGAGGACTTCCAAAAATTGAATATAAGGGTAAATGATATTCCAGAGGAACATATCATTGATGTCTTCATAGGGACTTTAAAGGATAACATCCAACATGAGGTTCGCCTTTGGGAACCTGATTCATTGGAGAAGGAATTCAAGGTAGCAAGAAAAGTTGAAAGAAAAATTATGGCAACAAGGAAGCTTACCACTAACAACTATAAATATGGAAGTGTTGTGGCTCCTAGCCTTCCACAACCTACAAGGTTGACACCACAACAATTCGAAGAAAAAGAGAAAAAGGACTTTGTTACAATTGTGATAAAAAAATACACTAAAGGTTATAAATGTGTTGATAAGAAATTATTTTACATAGATTGTCAAGAGGAGGAAGAAAAGGAAAAATAAACGTCAAAAGAAGATGATATACACCAAAAACCAACCCTAGAGAAAGAATAAATGAATCTGACCATATATTGTAATGCATTGACAATAATTACCACTCCTCAAACTCTCAAGATAGAAGGACATATAAAAAATAAAAAGGTAATAGTGTTGATTGATTCAGGTAGTACCCATAATTTTATTCATTGTAAGATAGCCAAGGAATTAAATTGATTCCTATATCCAACACCAGAGTGTCAAATGATGGTTGAAAATGGAGGAACTATAAATTGCTCTGGAAAGTTTCATAATATCAAGCCAACTATGGGGGAATATGTATTGAATATTCCAATGCTTTCCATTCCAAAGGGTGGTGTTGATATTGTACTAGGATTCCAATGGTTACAATCTTTGTGTACAATAAATTTTAATTTTCAAGAATTTTTCTTGAAATTTTCTTAGTAAGGAAAGGAAGTTGAATTAAGGGGTATCGCAGGAAAAATAGGAAATATAATCAAATCTAATGGCATGACAAAGCTTCTAAAAAAATAATAACGGGGCGTAATTTCATAATTATGCTCACTAGAGGTTCCAACATCGAAATCATATACTTCTCGAGATCTCCAAAAAGTCATGGAAAATCATTCCAAGGTATTTGAGACTCCCAAAGGCATCCCACCTACTCATGATTATGATCATGGTATTCATTTTATTCCAGGAAGTGTTCCTCCAAACATCAATCCTTACAAATACCCTATGCCCAAAAGATTGAAATTGAACGTATGGTTGTAGAAATTCTTGAGGATGGTATAATTCAACCTAGTCAAAGTTCTTCCTCTACTCCAGTAGTATTGGTGCATAAGAAGGATGGATAGTGGCACATGTTTCTGGATTATAGGGAGATCAACAAGCTCACTATTAAAGATAAATTTTCCATTCTTGTCATTGATGAATTGTTGGATGATTTACATGGAGCAATTTACTTCACCAAGTTGGATCTTCGTTCAGGATATTATCAAATTAGAATGAAGATTGAAGACATTCTGAAAATAACATTTAGAACTATTGAGATTTTGTGTATTTGGGGTAGCATCGGTTGTGCTATAGGTCCCAAATTTTGAGGAAGGACTAGAGTTCACCTGATCTATAAGACCCAGAAATGGATTTGGGAAATTTTATCTGGTTTAGGAGATATTAAATTAATTAATTATTTTAATGTATTTCCTAAGTTAAAACTTAGGAAAATAAAATAATTAAAGTGAATTTAATTAAACATGTGATGAAATTGTCTTATGTCACACGGATCAAGCTTTCTTTTAATCTTAGCCATTGATTAAAGATTTAATCTTGGTTGTTGATTTGTCAACGAGAAAAGTATAAAGGAAAGGCTTGGGGTCATTTGTAACATACACAGAGGCAGAGCACTGAAGCTAATCTGAGATTCTTGGGCAGGGTTTGCTAAGAATTCTCAAGTGTTTCAGTTGCAAAGAGGGTAATTTAGACCAAGGAGATGATCTGATCCTAGGGTCTAGAATACACAAGAAGCAGAGAAGAGATCAACAAAGACATCGTAGAGGAAGGCAGCAGCAGCAGCAAGGACAACGTGATTTTCAGGAAGCCCTTCAGGGGTTATGCAAAGACCCTTAGGGGCAGCGCAGTGACTGCGTCACCTAGTCTGGGGTAACACAGTCCCTTCCAGTGGCAATGTTGAGCATTTGGAGGCCTTCAAAGGCTGACACGGTGTCTTTCAAAGGCAGATCTGGGGTTTCTAGGCCTAGATCTGGCTGAGTTATGTAAATCTCGTTTGAGGGTGTGTATCAGTCAGTATTGTTGGTCTTAGATCAGCCAAGTGTTGCAGATCTAGATTTTTCTCTGTAGGGTTTTCCAGATCTGGAACCCAAAGTTGTGTATTCAAAAATATTCTTAATAATAGAGCCCTTTAGCAGCAAGAGACCGGTTTTCCCACATTGGGTTTTTCCGGGAATAGTTTGTCCAGAAATAACTGTGTCACTTTGTCTATGTGTGCATCTACTTATTCTAGATCTGAATTGGTAGAGATCTGTTATGCGTTTTTCTTTGATGTTAACTTAAATTTATTCAATTGATAATTTGTATAAGTAGGAGAAGCTTAACCGGATTAACAGTAATAATTTCTGCATAAGAATTAAGATTCAGTCATTTCTACATGGTATCAGAGCAATTGTAGATCTAGAAGGGTCACCAGCTGAAGAATATGAAGGATCTAGCTACAGAAAGCAACAAGAAAGGCAGCAAAAAAGCATATATGAAGGGATAGCGCAATTTTCAGTAGTAGAATCACGCAGAGGAAGGCAGCAGCAACAGTAGACAGCAGTAGCAGCAGCAGCATACAACAGCAACAACAGTAATAGCCAGTGTGATTTAGATCTGAATCTGTCAGATACAAAAAATTCTAGAAAAATTCAGAAGAGCTGGTGGGGTTAAACTTCTAAAGTTTTCATATTTTTAACCTTAGCACAAGTGATAAAGTTTGGAAAGAGATCAGCCTCTTAGAGAATTTCTTGCAGTTTGGTCAGAGGATAAAAGAAGAAGCTGAATCATAGTTGATTTGGTAGATTTCCAAGGAGGGAAATCAAGTGTGAGAGGGAGCAGAAGATTCCCAGTTAGAAATGGACCCTAGATCCAAGATCTCTAGCATAGAGAAGAAGAGCTCCGACACATTCTAAGCAGATGGCTCCTCATGGACTACATGATCAGGATAGGCTAGAGAGCCTCTCAAAATTTTCAGTATGGAAATCTAGAATCCTAATTGTCCTTGAGACATATGGTCTAAGAGACCATGAAGAGCATACCCTAGCCACACTGACAGATGCGGATCTCCTATGGAAGCATAGAGAATCTGCTGGGCATGCCAAGCAACTGATAATGGATGGTATCAAGGAACATATTGTACCACATGTAGCTGAGAAGAAGACATCTAATGAGATGTGGAAGGCCTTGACTTCCCTGTATGAGGGAAAATCAGTCCAAAGAAAGATGTTGTTGGAGGCCCAAATGAGGTCATTCATGATGACCAAGGGAGAAGACATCGAGCATTTCCTCTTCAGGTTGCAATCAATCAGGGATTAGTTGACTGCAACGGGTGCAACCATAGATGATGCAGTGATAGTCAGGATTGCCCTCAATGCAGTCACAAATGAGTGGGAAACCTTTGTCCAAAGTATCTTGGGCAGAGCGGACCTCCCAGATTGGGACAGCTTGTGGTCGATCATGCGGCAAGAAGAACTACGAAGGTTCACCAAGAAGTAGCACATCCTTGCGTCGAGCAAGGTTAAGAAGGAAGAGGAGGAAGATGCAGCCTTGGCATCAAAGAAGCAGTCGAAGAAGAAGAAGGATATTTCTAAGATCAAGTGCTTCCAGTGTGTCGAAATGGGACATTTTTCCAGCCATTTTCCAGAAAAGAAGAAGGAAAAGGAAGCATCTTCTTCCAAAGCAGTGGTGGTAGATGATGGGTCAGTAGATGATGTAGCCATGAGCACTCATGAACCACGAAAGTGGGGCGACATGGATCTGTAGAGGATCTAAAGAATGAAAGGCCAGATCCTTGAACAACTCATCTCTTGGATCACAAGCGAGCTATGACAGCCTTAAGACAGTAGCGGGACAAGTGGAGCATGGGTTCATAGATCACAGATGAGGCAGTGGCAGAGGTAGATCTGGAGGCTGGGAGGAGTAGCGCAGAGCAAAGCAGTAGCAGCGTAGAAGCAGTAGCAGCACAGAGACTGATGTGACTCTAGCAACGCAGAGCAGTACTGCTTACACAGTGCAGAGCTGCAACAACACTGAGAGCTTCAAAGGGACAGCTCAGTGCAATAACAGCGTGGTGGAATTCAGCACAAGGAGCTGATGTGACTTCAGTAGTGCAGAGGGAGTCTGATTACGCAGGCAGAGCTACAGTTGTGCATCGTTCTTTAGATACCAGCACAGATCTGTAGCCTATGGAGCTTCAGTGATGAGTATGCAACCCATTTAACTTGTTTGTTAAAGATTGGGTAGGAGATTCAGTTGTTTCTCTCAACAATTGAAGTTGCAGTGCAGCAGATCAGCAGTGGCAGTGCTATGAGCAGCATAGATTCAACATATTGAGAGGGAGCTACAGTACAGTGGTTGTAGTGGTAGTGGAAAAGTCATGGGAAACAATACAGAATGGAAACAGAAATGCAGATTTGAGTGGCAGCAGGCCAAGCTTCAACAGCACAGAACCAGTACCCAAAATCATGTAATGCATAAGTGTGATGTATTGCTAGAGCACACCCTTGATGCTAAGAGGGAGTGTCGAGATTTTATGTATTTGGGGTAGCATCAGTTGTGCTCTAGGTCCCAAATTTTGAGGAAGGACTAGAGTTCACCTGATCTACAAGACCCATAAATAGATTTGGGAAATTTCATCTGGTTTAGGAGATATTAAATTAATTAATTATTTTAATGTATTTCCTAAGTTAAAACTTAGGAAAATAAAATAATTAAAGTGAATTTAATTAAACATGTGATGAAATTGTCTTAAGTCACACAGATCAAGCTTTCTTTTAATCTTATCCATTGATTTAAGATTTAATCTTGGCCGTTGATTTGTCAACGAGAAAAGTATAAAGGAAAGGCTTGGGGTCATTTGCAACATACACAAAGGGAGAGCACTGAAGCTAAGCTGAGATTCTAGGGCGGGATTTACTAAGAATTCTCAAGTGTTTCAGTTGCAGAGAGGGGAATTTAGAACAAGGGGATGATTTGATCCCGAGGTCTAAAATACACAAGAAGCAGAGAAGAGATCAACAAAGACAACGCAAAGGAAGGCGGCAGCAGACAGTAGCAACAGTAGTAGCAGTAGAAAAGACAGCGTGATTTTCAGGAAGCCCTTCAGAGGTTACGCAGAGACCCTTAGGGGCAGCGTAGCGACTGCGTCACCCAGTCTGGGGTAACGTAGTCCCTTCCAGTGGAAGCGCTAAGCATTTGGAGGCCTTCAAAGGCTGACACAATATCTTTCAGAGGCAGATATGGGGTTTTTATGCCTAGATCTGGTTGAGTTCTGTAAATCCTGTTTGAGGGTGTGGATCAGTCAGTGTTGTTGGTCTTAGATCAGCCAGGTGTATCAGATCTAAAGTTTTATCTGTAGGGTTTTCTAGATCTGGAACCCAGAGTTGTGTATTCAGAAATATTCTTAATAATAGAGCCCTCTAGCAGCCAGAGACCGGTTTTCCCACATTGGGTTTTTCCGGGGACAGTTTTTCTAGAAATAACTGTGTCACTTTTTCTATGTGTGCATGTGCATATTCTGGATCTGAATTGGTAGAGATATGTTATGTGTTTTTCTTTGATGTTAACTTGAATTTATTCAGTTGATAACTTGTATAAGTAGGAGAAGCTTAACCAGATTAACAGTAATAATTTCTGCATAAGAATTAAGATTCAGAAATTTCCACAAGAACCCATGAGGGTCACTATAAATTTTTGGTCATGCCTTTTAGCCTTACCAATGCACCTTTCACATTTCAAGGTTTGATGAATTCCATTTTCAAGCCCTTCCTTAGAAAATTTTTGTTAGTATTTTTGGATGATATACTAATCTACATGAAGTCTTGGAAGGATCATGTTCAACATGTTGACAGGGTGCTCACACTATTGGAGGAGAAATAATTGTATGCAAAAAACTCCAAATGTTTCTTTGAAATAGAGGAGGTGGAATATCTTGGTCATATTGTATCTCATGAGGGTGTTAAGGTAGACCCTAACAAAATTAAATTCATTAAGGAATGGAAAATCCCCACAACCATAAAGCATCTTCGAGGATTTCTCGGGTTGACAGGGTATTATCGCAAGTTTGTTACGAATTATGGGAGAATAGCAGCACCTCTAACAACATTAATGGAGAAATATGCATTTTGTTGGACTCCAGAAGCAACTAAGACCTTTGAATATCTTAAAGAGGCAATGTGCCAAGCATCGGTCTTAGCTACACCAGACTTCACAAAAACCTTTATTGTGGAATGTGATGCCTCAAAAAATGGAATTGGTGTTGTTTCAATGCAAGAAGGAAGACCCAATGCTTTTGAAAGTCGTCCAATCAAAGTAAAATATTTACACAAACATATTTATGAGAATGAAATGTTGGAAATAATACATGCAATAAAGCATTGGCAACCTTACCTAATGGGAAGTCACTTCAAGTTATGAGAATGAAATGTTGGAAATAATACATGCAATAAAGCATTGGCAACCTTACCTAATGGGAAGTCACTTCAAGTTAAAAAAATATCATAATAGTCTTAAATAATTTTTGAAACAAAAATTATCTTCAAAAGAGAAGCAAAATGGGTCAGAAAGATGTTGGGTTATGACTTTGAAATCATCTACAAAAAAGGGAAACAAAATGTTGTTGCAAATGCATTCTCAAGAAAAGATGAGGATGTGTAAGCATTGCTTTGTGCCATTTATATTATCCAACCATATTGGATAACTAAAGAAAGGAATGAATTGAAGAATGATGAAGAAGTGTGGACACTCATTCAAAAGTTGTAGCAGGATCCCAATACATCTGATACATTTATTTGGAAAAATGATTCATTATGGTACAAAGATTGCTTATATCTTTGTAAGAATTCCCAACTCAAACAAATGATTTCTTTGGAATTGCACACCTCTCCCTTCAGAGGGCTCTCGGAATTTTTTTTAAATTACCACAGGGTCAAGAAAGAATTTTTTTGGGGATGGCCTTAAATCTAATATTCAAAAGTTTGTGGCAAAACGTTTGGTTTGCCAACAAAATAAAGTGGAGACAATTAAGACCTTGGGTCTGTTACAACCTTTAGCCATTCCAAGTCAACGTTGGGAGGAGGTTTTAATGGATTTTATCACAGGTTTACCCAAGTCTGAAGGAAAGAGTCTCATCATGGTGGTAGTTGATAGGCTTACCAAGTATGTAAACTTTTGTGCATTATCTCATCCATTTAAATCCAACACTCTGCTACTACTTCATTTATGGAAAAAATTCAAAAGATACATGGGAACCCAATGATTATTGTAAGTGAAAGAGATCCCATTTTTACTTGAAAGTTTTGGGTGAAATTATTTTCTTGTCTGGGTACTCAATTAGCTCATAGCTCATCTTATCATCCTCAAAATGATGGGAAAATTGAGATAATGAACAAAGGTTTGGAGGCATATCTTCGTTTCTTTGTATCAGATAAACAAACACAATGGGTCAAGTGGTTACATCTGGTTGAATGGTGGTATAACACTTCCTTCCATACTACAACAAAAATGTCTCCATTTATGGCACTTTATGGATATCATCCATCGTCGATCACATCATATTTAAGAGAAAATTATAAGGTTCAAGCAATGGAAGATCACATTGAGCATCAACAACAAGTTATTAAATTGTTCAAGGATAACCTCACTTTGGCGTAGAATCGAATGAAACAATATGCAGATCAGCATCGCAGCGAAAGAAGTTTTGATGTCGCATACTGGGTATTTTTACGGATACAACCATACAAAAAAATGTTCCTCAAGCAAGATAAGAAGGATAATAAATTATCACCAAAGTAATATGGTCCATACAAGGTGTTGCAAAATATTGGTACTATGGCATACAAATTGGAGCTTCCTGCATCTTCCTGAGTGCACCCATTTTTCCATGTTTCATGCTTAAAGAAGGTTATAGGACAAGCTCTCAGTTCAAACAATATTTCTATAACTTGAAGAGGAAGGAAAATTCATATTGGAACTTGAACTAGTCACAGAAACAAGAACCTGACAACTACGAAATCGATCAATTTCAGAGTATCTCATCAAATGGAAGAACTTACCCGCTGAAGATTCCACATGGGAGGATGAGAATTTTATACAGAAGCATCCATATCTATTAAAGCGTTGAGAACAACAGTTTTTTGAAGGAGAGGGGGGATGTTAGGTCCTTCAAATAATAGTGTGGCCCCTTATTGTTATTGTTAGTGTACCCCCCTTATTATTATTGTTGTGCCCATGTAGTCCCCATATTGTTATTATTGTGCCCCATTGAAGCCCACTATTGTTATTGTTGTACCCATGTAGTCCCCATATTATTATTATTGTGCCCCATTGAAGCCCACTATTGTTATTGTTGTGCCATTACATTACTATTTTTATGTAGGCTCTGATTATATTGTGACCCCTTAAACTCCTATATATAGAAAGGAGGTATTTTCTTTGTATCATCCAAGAATTGTTCATTTATGTAATGTAAATGAAATTTCCCCCTCGGAGAGGGTATTTTTTAAGTCGTCGATCTACCTTTTCTTCTATTTTGTGAGTTGGTTGCATAACGCAAACTTTCGGTAATATTATGTCAATCCTATGAATCCTCTAAGTTTCTTCAAGGTCTTGGAGATTGGCCATTCCCTCATATCTTTGATTTTGTTAGAGTCCACTTTAACAACTTCATGGGATACAATACGACCAAAATATTCCACTTCTTGAACCCTAAATGCACACTTGGAAGGCTTTGCATATATTTTTTTTCTCTTCTAATAGTGTTAAGACCCTATCAACATGTTTTACATGCTCTTCCAAATATGTTTGTTGTAGACTAATATGTCATAAAAAAATACTAACACAAATTTTCTAAGGAAGGGTTTGAAAATAGAATTCATCAAGCTTTGAAATGTTGAAGCTACATTAGTAAGTCTAAATGGCATAACCAAAAACGCATAATGACCTTCCCGTGTTCGAAAGGCTATGTTGGGAATGTCTTCTTGCCGCAATCTGATTTGATGATCTCTAGAACAACGATCTAAACTAGGAGGAACCGATATGGAACATAAAGACATACCTTCCAAGAAGGATTCCTTACCTTCCATGAATAAGAGTTATTTACTAGTGTATTGATATATTTGCATCAAACTACTTGAAGGTATTTCAATAATTAGGTTTTATTGTTTGACTCCAATAAGAAGAATCCTTTTGTAAACTTATAATAAGCCTTTGGGCTAGATGAATAATAAAGTAATGTCTTCACAAGCTTATTACTAATTCCTAATTTCAAATCTAAGGGTTTTCTAGGTTATTATTTCTAATCTAATTTTTTTTCTTTCATGGTATTACAAGGTTCCTTATCACTTTACAACCATATTTAAACCAATAGAACTATGCACACATACATCATGTTTTCAATGTCGTTATTATGCTAAAATCCACAATTGTAATGCTAATTTATTTGTTTGATATAATTGTAACACACATAGGTGAAAAATTTGACACAAGGTGATGCAAATATGAGATTATTTTTACTAATACATTTTTGCATGTTGGATTTTTTGATATACAACAATATTAAATACAACACTACTTTAGCTAATAGATGCATTTGTGATCCAATTATGACACAAAAGTGATCAACACATTAATGTGTGTCCTAGTTTTTATTAGTATAAGATGATAATGACACAAAAATGTACTTTAATGTAAATGCAAAGTATACATTATTTCACATCATAGGCAATGCAAGTGCATTCACTTTTAGTACAGATTTTTGTGAAGTGTCATGTTTTATAATGTAAGATGATGCAAATACAACATAAAATAACATAAAAATGATGGAATTTTAAAAAATATGTTTGTGTATTCCATTTTTTTGCATTGTCATATAATATAAAAACATAAAAATAATGAAATTTAAAAAAATATGTTTCTATATTCCATTTTTTACATTGTCATATGATGTAAAAATTCAATATATAATAGCAAAAAGTACATTAACCAAACTTAACAAAGCATTTACAACACAAAGTTGCAATGTGAAAACTCTTTATTATAATAGAATCAACATATAGTCTTCAATAGTGAAAAAACATTTATACACAATAATAATTCTAGGATAATAAAGACTTGTCTACCAAATAACTTGGCCGTGCCTATATTAAAGAACAATGAATCACATTATCCACTATATAACATACCCATAAGCCCCCAAGTTTATAAGTTTATAAGTAGTGGGCTTTAAGAAATGGATAGATATCCTATTGTATGTATAATAATACATCATCAATTATGACCTTAAATATTATACGTGCCATTATAATAACTATGAATAGCTCAACAAATGTGACCACAAAACAACATTACAACATGTTTGAACAATCAAAATGTTGTAATTAAGTACACAACAATTACCAATTAAATTAGGAAACAAAAATCTTCGCTCAATAAACTTAAAAAAAAAAACTACACGGAAACTCCATTTCCGAGAAACAAAGACTCGTAACAAATCCTTATTAAATCTACGAACATTTTGAAAATTATCTTGCCAAGAAAAAAACTGAAATGAGAAATTTTAAAATGCACATACTACAAAGAAGAGGTTTCAAGTAAATGACATAAAATTAAAACTACGATGATATTAGGTTATATCATGTTTATATGAGAACTCTAATACAATGTTTTGGGATTTTTTTATAAAGAACAAGATCATAAGTAGAATTCCATTAGCTAGTGATACAAATTATAGTAATTTTTTTTCTTTTTTACCTAGTTTTTTTCATTGTAATATTATATTTAATCATATGATTAAATTATACTTGAAAAATATAATTCTTATTTGTTTTAGTTGTAATGGTTTCTTATCTTTTAGAAGTTGTTTAGATGATTCTTACTTTAATGTTTGGTTGAGATATTTGCTCAATTAAGTGATTGTGCGATTAAGATAGAATTTCTATCTTGAACCAATATTTGATGTATTTATATGTATGTTTATCATAATGAAAATAATTTTTGCGTGTGCGAGTGATTTTTTAAATTAATATCAAAGTCTTTTTGGGTTTTACTCTCGTATGGGAGGGCCTAGGGATATGCATGCGTAATAGTTTTTGCAGTGTCTGTTTGGTTTATTCATCTTTTAATATGCAGCCGAGAGTGTTGGTGATTTGTTGAGCCATTCATGTTTGTGAAGGTCAACTTGGGCGTGAGTTGAGCTTGGTGTTGATTTAATAAGTCGTTTCCTTCCGAGTGAGTTGAGGGCCATAAGGCATCGAAGCTCTTCGTTCCATGAAGTTGTTCACTGGAGCTGAGGAAGGTTGAAATTTCCCTATCGTTAGTTTGAACCTTGAGGAGTTGTACATGATGGTTTTTGCTACATATTCAGATATGGGAATTGTGTTGTTGTTATTGATGTTGAAGAATATCATATTTATTTATTTATTTGGGGAATGTATAATGACTTTTTAAAGCACTAGAGCACTGCTTGTTATAAGAGTGGCCCACAAATCATGAGGCAATTTGTGTGACTCGAGATACGTGCAAGTCATGAGAGAGAGTGATTGAGTAATATTGTTGGTGATGTGTGGCTCGAGACAGTGTGGAGATGAGTGAGTTGAGTGTTATCTATTGCAAGGACCAACTTGTGTTCTGTGAAACTAAGAACCAACATGCATTGAAGCAGAGTGGCAAATGTGGAAGTCTGGTGTGGTGCCATGTGTGGGAAACGAAGCTTTCATGAAGCATCGATCCCTTTTATCCATGAAGCTTTTTCTTATCAGTATGGCTGATGTTTCATCCTCCTTGATCTTGCGCCAATTATTTTCTACCCAATCCTGTTGTGAAGGATGTCAGGTCTTTTATTGTGTTGTGAGTATGATATTGCGTGAAAGATCCTAACACCGACTGTGAAAGAAGCATGTGCATTCATAACCGGATACGCTAAATTGGAGTTGTTGAACGGCTATCGTGGTAGTGTTAGTGTCTTTTGAATTTCAATTTTGTTAAGTGTTTAAATGGTCACGTCATTAATGTAAATCGGGTTCAAATATATTCTAAAATTATATTAAATAAACGGGCAACAAATTGATTTAATGGTCTGAAACAATTTATAGAAGGAATCAAGTGCGGGTAAAAGCCCAATATGGATGGTTGACTAGATAGTTTAGCAGTTGTCGATCTATGGAAGGATCCCTCATTTGTTAAATACGTGGAAGTGGTCTTCTCGTGAGGTTATGTGACAGCTTGGGATGTTGTTCAGTAATAGACTTCAGGAGATATGTGATTCAGAGTTCGAAAGTGGAACTCGGGAATCCCACTTGCCAATTATACGTTTACGAGGGTTAAGAGACAACTTGATGGAGCTAGTAGCCTAGAATATTTCGAATTGATGGAGAGGTATGCAATTATAATGGTTGATGGAACCATGTATGCGAAGGACATCCTAGTAGACTAGCGGTTGGGCACCCAAGAATTCCGATGGATGGTTGTTCCTTTATATGTACGTCCACATATTCTTCGTTATGTTTGTAAACACCATGACCACAACAAGATTAGCGATTGAGAAAAGTAGTCATTAAGGGGACCACTTGGAAAATATAATTCCTACTTGTCTTAGTTGTGATGGTTTCCTATTCTTTAGGAGTTGTTTAAATGATTTCTAGTTTAGTGTTTGGTCGAGATATTTGCTCAATTAAGTGATTGTGTGGTTAAGATAGAATTTCCATCTTAGACTAATATTTGATGTATTTATATGTATATTTAGCATAATGAAAACAAATCTAATATTTGATGTATATGTATATTTATCATAATGAAAACAAATTGTGTCCAAGTGATTTATCAAATATTATGATAATTTTTTTCAATATAATTATGCCGAAAGGCGATTTCTTTGCGAGCATGGGGTGAGAAGACATTGTTCACCCCACCCAATCATAGACATGTATTTTCATCCTCCTTACACCTATGAAAATTTGACACGTAGTTGTTTCTTATTGGTTATCCATGTTTATGTTTGTCTTCTTCTCTAGCCTGAAAGAAAACCCGCGTTGAGTTTAGATTCTAAGGCTCTTCTCTATAAGAATACCTACGTTGAGTTCAAATTCATAGGATCTTCTATAGCTTAAAAATAAGACCTGCGTTGTGTTCAGATTCAGAGGCTCTTGTCTTGCTTGAAAATGACCTGCGTGGTTTGAAGGCTCCCCTAACCTCCACGGGCTTTCGCAGCAAGCAATGTTGCCCAACCTTAGATTCTTTGTTCAATGGACATGGTATTACTTTATGGATGGAGAGTTTGGCATATATTTCCTTGGTAATATCACACATCTAATGTAAGAACAACATTTATTTATGACTCGACCGACGTCAGGGCAGCACTCACGCACGTCAGTAGGTCGATCCAGTTGATGTTGCTACTCATGTTATCGAGCCAAGAAGAGATCCAGTCGATGTTAAGTCCCTATATTACTAGTGTAATCCCTTATTGTTGTTAGTGTAGCCCCCTTATTATTATTTTTGTACCCCTGTAGCCCCCCTATTGTTATTATTGTGTCCCATAAAAAGCCACTATTGTTATTGTTCTACCCTTACATTATTATTGTTAGATCGGCTAGGATTATATTGTGACCCCATGGACTCCTATATATAGAAAGGAGGTTTTTTCATTTGTATCATCCAAGAATTGTTCATTTATATAATATAAAGGAGGTTTCCCCCTCGAAGTGGATGATTTTTAAGTTGTTTATCTCTCTTTTCTTCCATTTTGTGAGTTGGTTTCATAACATTTGGTATCACAACTTTGGATTCTAGGGTTTCGCTTATTCAAACAGGTCATCGTGGAATTTGCGCTATAACTTTATTTCTACGAAGATTCAGAAGCTAAGAAAAAAAACCCATTTGCGAAGAAATCCTGAGGAACTTCATGTAAAAATTTCAGATCTTGGTTCGCAATATTTTTGGATATTTGATCTGTGGAAGTTAGGATTTTTTTAGGCTCCATAATTTCATTTCAAAGAGGTAACCTTTAGCAAATCATCATAACTCTCTCTCTGAGCATTGGATTGGAATTCTATAAAAAGTGGCCAAAAATACACGGACTTTAGTTTCATGTGTATCAAATTCAGAGATGAAGGACGAAAGAGTGACACGTGGCATGATGTACAAGTTCGCCCTACGAAACTAGTCCATAATTAAGTCATTGTGGGAGATTGGGCATAACTTTGTCTTGAAGAATCCAAATCGGGTTAGCCCTATGGCATTGGAAAGAAGGTTCAGATGGCTACTAAAGGACTGAAGATAAAATTTCGGGGATATGAATTACATACATACATCAGTTTCAATATCGAGCTCCTCAAAAGAAATAAAAATGTGTGTATTTTTTTTCCAAATTGCATAAGTCTTGTTTGAAAAATCAGTTTGAAGTGATTCCAAGGGCATAACGAAACATAGATATTAGTATTGGGTTCTAAAATTCCCCTTGAAAAGAATTCAACACCAATTAAGCCCTCATAAGGCTCTACTATGGCTCATGAAGAGGAAGAAGTGCAACATGATATATCAAAATTACAAGAGCAAGTGCAACAACTTTCGCTCTCGCAAAGAGAAACAAAAAATGAAATGGAAGTTTTAAAGAAAGGCATGGAAGCTAAGATGTATGGTTTGAATAAAGGCGTGGAAGCTAAGATGGGTAGTTTGAAGAAAGGCATGGAAGGCATGGAAGGCATGGAAGGCATGGAAGACATGGAAGAAAAAATGAAAGACAACACGGAAGACATGAAGAATGATCTAAAAGCAGACATAGAATGTTTGAAGGAAGGTTTGACAAAGTTGATACAAGAAATGATTCCTAATGGCGAAATATAGTAGAGGAAACTCATGATGAGAACAAAATAATTTTTAATCGTGATTTCATAAACTCTAATTTTGGATTGAAGACCCACCATATTCCAAAGATTGATTTGAGAAAGTTTGATGGCAAGGATCCTATAACATGGATACTAAAGATGGAGGAATATTTTGATCTCAATAATGTTCAAAACACACAAAAGGTACGCATTGCAACTTTATATTTAGAATAAAATACATTTGTATGGTATCGATGGCTTTGCTCCCGTAAAATAATTGTCACTTAGTCAATTTTTACGGAGGAAATGATAGCATATTATGAGGATACAAAGAACAACACCTTCTTTAGCCAATTGATAAATCTCAAACAAAAGGGTTCAGTGGTGGATCACATTAAGGACTTACAAAAATTGAATATAAGGGTAGTTGATATTCCAAAGGAACACATGATTGATTTCTTCATAGGGACTTTAAAGAATAACATCCAACATGAGGTTCGCCTTTGGGAACCTGATTCATTGGAGAAGGCATTCAGGTGGGCAAGAAAAAATAAGTGTAAAATTATGGCGACAAGGAAGCCTACCACTCACATCTATAAAGATGGAAGTGTTGCTACTCCTAGACTTCCACAACCTACAAGGTTGAAACCACAAAAATTGGAACAAAAAAGAGAAAAAGGGCTTTGCTACATTTTTTATAACAAATACACTAAATGTCATAAGTATGCTGAGAAGAAATAGTTTTACATAGATTTTGAAGAGGAGGAAGAAAATGAACAAGAAACTTCAAAAGAAGAGGATATACACCAGGAACCTACCCTAGAGAAAGAAGAAATGAGTCTGACCATATCATGTAATGCATTGGCAGAAATTACCACTCCTCAAAATCTCAAGATACAAGGACATATCAAGAAGAAAAAGGTAATAGTGTTGATTGATTTGGGTAGTACCCATAATTTTATTCATTGTAAGGTAGCCAAGGAATTAAATTGCTTCCTTTACCCAACACTAGAATGTCAAGGGATGGTTTCAAATGGAGGAACTATAAATTGCTCTGGAAAATGCCATAATATCAAGCTAACCATGGGGGAATATGTATTGAATAGTCGAATGCTTTCCATTCCAATGGGAGGTGTTGATGTTGTATTAGGAGTACAATGGTTACAATCTTTGGGGACGGTAGCTTTTAATGTTAGGTCCCTATATTACTAGTATAGTCCCTTATTGTTGTTAGTGTAACCCCCTTATTGTTATTTTTGTACCCTTGTAACCCCATATTGTTATTATTGTGCCCTTAAATTATTATTGTTAGGTCGGCTAGGATTACATTGTGGCCCCACTAGGATTACATTGTGGGCCCATGGACTCCTATATATAGAAAGGAGGTTTTGTAATTTGTATCATCGAATAATTGTTCATTCATGTAATGTATTGGAGGTTGCCCCCTCGAAGTGGCTTATTTATAAGGCATTGATATCTCTTTTATTCTATTTTTGGAGCTGGTTTCCCAACATTTGGTATCAGAGCTTTAGATTCTAGGGTTTTGCTGCTCCAAACAGGTCATTGTGGAATTTTCGCTATAACTTTTTTTATACAAAGTTTTAGAAGCTGAAATTTTTAGGGTACGAAGACGAAATTCGGAGGAACATTGTCGAAAAATTTCAGAGCTTGGTTCGCAACATTTTCAGAGATATGATCTATGGAAGTTAGGTATTTTTGCAGGCTCCTCAATTTAATCTAAACAGGTCATCGTGGCATTTGCGCTATAAATTTTTTTCTACGAAGGTTCATAATCTGAAATTTTTAGGGCGCGAAGCTGAAATCCTAAGGAAACTCGTCGCAAAATTTCAGAGCTTGGTTTGCAATATTTTCATATATATGATCTGTGGAAGCTAGTGCTTTTTCAGGCTCCTGAATTTCATCTCAAAGAGGTGATCGTGGGAAAATCTTCATAACTCTCTCTCTGAGCATCGGATTGGAGTGCCGTAAAAGACAAAAACAGTGACACGTGGAAAGTCATACAAGTTCGCTCTATTGAACTAATCCATAATTAGGTAATTGTGGGAGATTGGACATAACTTTGCCTTGGAAAATCCAAATCAAGTCAAACCTGTGGCATTCGAAAGATAATTCAGAAGGCTACCTCAGTGCCGAATTTCAGATATTGAAGAGCCGCAATCACAGAGATAATCCAATTTCAATATCGAGTTCCTCAAAAGCAAGAAAAAGGTGTGTATTTTTTTTCCGAATTGCACAAGTCTTGTTTGAAGAATCAATTTGAATTGATTCCAAGGGCATATTGTAGAATAGATATCAGTATTGGGTTCTAAAAAATGCCCCGTAAAAATAATTCAACACCCATTAAGCTTTCAGAAGGCTGTACTATGACTCATGAAGATGAAGAATTGCAACATGATCTATCAAAATTACAAGAGAAAGTGCACCAAATTTCGCTCTCGTAAAGAGCAACAAAAAATGAAATGGAAGTTTTGAAGAAAGGCGTGGAAGCGAAGATGGATGGTTTGAAGAATAACATGGATGGTTTGAAGAAAGGCGTGGAATCTAAGATAGATGGCATGGAAGCTGGCATGGAATCTAAGATGGATGACATGGAAGCTAAGATCGATGAAAAAATGAAAGACAACATGGAAAACATGAAGAATGATATAAAAGAAAACATGGAAGGTTTGACAAAGTTGATACAAGAAATGTTTCCTAATGGTGAAAAGATAGTAGAGGAAACTCATGATGAGAACAAAATAAATGTTAATTGTGATTTCATAAAATCTAATGTTGGTGGGAAGAACCACCATATTCCAAAAATGGATATGAGGAAGTTTGATGAAAAGGATCCTGTAACATGGATACTACAGATGGAGCAATATTTTGATCTCCATAACGTGCAAAACACACAAAAGGTACGCATTGCAACTTTACATTTAGAACAAAATACATTTGTATGGTATTGATGGCTTTGCTCCCATAAAAAATTGTCACTTGGTCAATTTTTATGGAGAAAATGATAGCACATTATGAGGATACAAAGAGCAACACCTTCTTTAGCCAATTGATAAATCTCAAACAAAAGGGCTTAGTGGGGGAGCACATTAAGGACTTCCAAAAATTGAATATAAGGGTAACTGATATTCCAGAGGAACACAGGATTGATCTCTTCATAAGCACTTTAAAGGATAACATCCAACATGAAGTTCGCGTTTTGGAACCTGATTCATTGGAGAAGGCATTCAGGTTGGCAAGAAAAGTTGAATGTAAAATTATGGCGACAAGGAAGCCTACCACTCCATTCTATAAAGAAGGAAGTGTTGCTACGCCTAGATTTCCACAACCTACAAGGTTGACACCACAACAATTGGAAGAAAAAAGAGCAAAAGGGCTTTGCTACAGTTGTGATAGCAAATACACTAAAGGTCATAAGTGTGCTGAGAAGAAATTATTTGACATAGATTGTGAAGAAGAAGAAGAAAATGAACAAGAAGAGGATATACACCAGGAACCAGCCCTAGAAGAGGAAGAAATGAATCCGACCATATCGTGTAATGCACTGGCAGGAATTACCACTCCTCAAACTCTCAAGATAGAAGGACATATCAAGAAGAGAAGGGTAATAGTGTTGATTGATTCAGGTAGCACCCATAATTTTATTCATTGTAAGGTAGCCAAGGAATTAAATTGTTTCCTATACCCAGCACGAGAATGTCAAGTGATGGTTGCAAATGGAGGAACTATAAATTGCTCTGGAAAATGCCATAATATCAAGCTAACCATGGGGGAATATGTATTGAATAGTCCAATGCTTTCCATTCCTATGGGAGTTGTTGATGTTGTACTAGGAATACAATGGTTACAATATTTGGGGACGGTAGCTTTTAATTTTCAAGAACTTTTCTTGAATTTTTTTTTAGAAGGAAAGGAAGTCGAATTACGGGGTATTGCAGGGAAGCCAAGAAAGATAATAAGATCTAATGTCATGAAAAAGCTTCTAAATAAATAACAACGAAGCGTAATTGCACAATTATGCTCATTAGAACTTCCAACATCAAAATCATCTATTTCTGCAGATCTCCAACAAGTCTTGGACAATCATTCCAAGGTGTTTGAAACTCCCAAAGGACTCCCACCTATTTGTGATCATTATCATGCTATTCATTTGATTCCAGGAAGTGTTCCTCCAAACATCAGGCCTTATAGATATTCTTATGTCCAAAAGAGCAAAATTAAACGTATGATTGCAAAAAAGTTAGAGGCAGGTATAATTCAACCTAGTCAAAGTTCTTTCTCTGCTCCTGTAGTATTGGTACACAAGAAGGATGGATCATGGCGCATGTGTCCGGATTATAGGGAACTCAATAAGCTCACCATTAAAGATAAATTTCCCATTCCTGTGATTGATGAATTATTGGATGAATTACATGGAGCAATTTATTTTACCAAGTTGGATCTTCATTCAGGATATCATCAAATTAGAATGAACACTGAAGATATTCCAAAAACAACATTTCGAACTCATGAGGGTCATTATGAACTTTTGGTCATGCCTTTTGGCCTTACCAATGCACCTTCTACATTTCAAGGGTTGATGAATTCCATTTTCAAACCCTTCCTTAGAGAATTTGTGCTAGTATTTTTTTATGATATACTAATCTACAACAAGTCTTGGAAGGATCATGTTGAACATGTTGACAGGGTGCTCAAACTATTGCAGGAGAAACAATTATATGCAAAAACATCCAAATGTTTCTTTGGAGTACAAGAGGTGGAATATCTGGGTCATATTGTATCTCGCGAGGGTGTTAATGTAGACCCTAAAAAAATTAAAGCCATTAAGGAATGGAAAGTCCCCACAACCATAAAGCAGTTGCGAGGATTTCTCGGGTTAACAAGGTATTGTCGCAAGTTTGTTAAGAATTATGGGAGAATAGCAGCACCTCTAACAACATTATTGAAGAAAGATGCATTTTCATGGACTCCTGAAACAACTAAGGCCTTTGAACATCTTAAAGAGGCAATGTGCCTAGCACTAGTCTTAGCTACGCCAGACTTCACAAAAACCTTTATTGTGGAATGTGATGCCTCAGGAAATGGAATTGGTGTTGTTTTAATGTAGGAAGGCAGACCCATTGCTTTTGAAAGTCGTCCAATCAAAGGAAAGTATTTACAGAAACCTATTTATGAGAAGGAAATGTTAGCAATACTGCATGCACTAAAGAAATGGTGAGCTTACCTAATGGGAAGACACTTCAAGGTAAAAACTGATCATGATAGTCTTAAACACTTTTTGGAACAAAGACTATCTTCAGAAGAGCAGCAAAAATGGGTCACAAAGATGTTGGGTTATGACTTTGAAATAATATACAAAAAAGGGAAGCTTGATGTTGTTGCAGATTCACTCTCAAGAAAGAATGAAGAGGTGGAAGCATTGCTTTGTGCCATTTCTATTATCCAACCAGATTGGATAACCGAAGCAAGAGATGAATGGAGGAAGGACAAAGAAGTATGGACACTCATTCAAAAGTTGCAGCAATATCCTAGTACATCTGAAACATTTAGTTGGAAAAATGATTCTTTATGGTACAAAGATCGCTTATATCTTTGTCAGAATTCCCAACTAAAACAAAAGATTCTTTTGGAATTGCACACTTCTCCTTTAGGAGGACACTCGGGATTTTTAAAAACTTACCACGGGGTGAAGAAAGAACTTTTTTGGGATGACCTTAAATCTGATATTCAAAATTTTGTGGCAGAATGTTTGGTTTTCCAGCAAAATAAAGTTGAGACAATTAAGACCCCGAGAGTTCTACAACCTTTATCCATTCCAAGTCAACGCTGGGAGGAGATTTCAATGGATTTTATCACAGGTTTACCTAAGTTCAAAGGAAAGAGTGTCATCATGGTGGTAGTTGATAGAATTACCAAGTATGCACACTTTTGTGCATTATCTCATCCATTTAAAGCAAGTACAGTTGCTACTACATTTATGGACACAATTCAAAAGATACATGGAAACCCAAGGGTTATTGTGAGCGACAGAGATCCCATTTTTATTGGAAATTTTTGGACGGAGTTATTTTCTTGTTTCGGTACTCAATTAGCTCATAGATAATCTTATCATCCTCAATCTGATGGTCAAATTGAGATAGTAAATAACTGTTTGGAAGGATATCTTCGTTGTTTTGTATCTGATAAACAATCACAATGGGTCAAGTGGTTACCTGTCGCTGAATGGTGGTATTATTAGCTCCCTGTAATTAGCAAGATTGGAAAAGTCCAACTGCAGGGAGAAACACTATTTCAACCACTTTGGGATTCTAGGATCTAGCCCTCCTGAATCCAGAGAGGGCTCTCTCCAATAAGTGCAAAGATGGATTTATCTTTAAGGTTTTGGGTAATGATATTAGGCTAGTTATGAAGTCTAAGGTTCTTTGTTTGTTTTGGATGGTTGAGCATGATTATTATTTGGGTGGAAAGTCCTAAATGGAAAGAGTTTCAAAGGTGCGAAGTTGCAAGAAATCAAAACAAGCTTTGGCTAAAAGATAGATATAACGCTGCTTTTAGTCCATTGGGATATGGAGTCATAATAGGGATTAATTGAAACAACAAGGTGCAAGAGTGGTCCATGGGGCAAGTCATCTATGTCTAAGGATCTCTTTAAAGTTTATTTTATGGAATTAAATGATACAATAAAAAGGGGAATTTTAAACAAATGAAGAACGAAGATCAGCCTAAGATCAGGTAAGTACTTTGAAACTATCATGCTTTTGGCATACACTAAAGAGAGACATAAAATTAATCTAAGATCTGGTAAGTACTTCGAAACTAGCCAGCTTTTGATGTACTTTCAATAAGAAAAAAAAAACATTTTAAACACAAAGGGAAACTTTAAAAACAACTGTTGGAGGAGAAACTAGAGGACAGGGCTCACCATAAACTTCCCTAGCTCTACTTTACTTAGTAAACTTTCAATACAAACACATAAGATAACAAAGAATAGTCTAAGATCAGGTAAGGACTTTTAACCTAGCCTGCTTTAAACACACTCTTAGGGAAACTTTCAGATAGTTTTTTGGGATAAAACTAAAGGACAGGGTTCACCATTACTTCCTTAGTTCATCTCTACTTAACATGAACTGAAAATAACATTCAAGAACAACATTCAGCTTGGACAGTAGGACGAGGGAACGCCAGCATTCCTAACTGCTTAAATTGAATTAAATCATTCCTAAACAACACAATTTGGAAGAAAACATGTAGATAAAGCTTATCAGTCAGAGAAGGGTACTGATATACAGTAAATCCTAACTCTATGCTTGTTGTTCTTTATCAGAGAAGATGGACAAAGGGAAAACAAAAATAAAATAACAATTTACAATAAGAAATAACATCACCGTTGACATAGACCATGATCCCATAAATCAGCTTGTATTGATGCTTCAAACCAGTTACAGCTTTAAGTCCAATGTTTCAGTTCAGCAATCATCTTCACTTCGTAGCCTAACTATTCTATCACAAATAGAGCTTCAAGAGCCTTTGAACACTATTTACAAGTAGAAGTTTCGAGCTCAAGTATATTTCAAAGTTCTGCAACCAACATTCTCTCATCTTCTACAGAAGTATTTATAGAAGAAATGAGGAGGTGGGATCTAATAAAATATCTTCAAGGTTCAATTAATACAGATTTAAGACTTCTCGGCCTTTGAGGGGCTCGATGGAGAATTTTACAGATGTTCTGTCCGTATTAATTGTTTTACATTTAAGAATTAAGCTCGGTGAGAGCTTTTGTTGACTTTAAGGCTCTGATTTAGGTTGTAATAACTCTGCTGATATTTTTTGCATTAAGTTTCTTTGGAAGAATTAACTATTCGGCTGCGTTGAGGCAAATATCTGATGTTATGATAATAACTCGGCCTCTGTTGAATGTATTGAGGCTACAGGTGGCATTAGGTAGCTGAGAGGAATCAATTAGCCTCTGATGTGGCGGTGGAGGCTCTTTCTGACTGATAAATCTTTGATATGTCTTTAATTGTGTTTTAATTCGGAGGATTAGGATTTTGATTTTTGATCTTAGCCGTAATCCTCCAAAACTGCGAAAACAGTCTTCAATCCTTCACTTCTGCTAATTTAATCTTCAACACTGATACTCTTTAGTTTTGATTTAATTGTCTGTGTCTTGTTGATGTGCAGGTGCCGCAAAGGGTTTATATGGCATCAATGCCCATGAAGCATTGACGAAACGTGGAGGTGAACCCTGTGGAATGATCTTTCTGTATGCATAAAGGCATGAGGGATCGTCATCCCCAGCCTTTGGTTTTCCTTTGATGCAATGGAAAAACCATATAAACCTACAAAAATACATAAAACAATTAAGAAATCCTACGTATTGGGTAAAATTGCTTCAGAGGTTGTGGGGAGGAGCGTGGCCGTTGGATGGAAACATCCAACGGTGAAGATTCATTTGCAGGAGGTCAAAAAGGAAGGCGGGGGAAGAATTAAGTCAGATCTGGAGATCTGCAGAGATCGATGGTCAGGATTAATCAGGAGGAACATAATGCAAATGGTCACATTATTGGAAATTCGGAAGAGAAACAAAGGAAATAGATGAAATTTCCTTCGGCGGAGGTAAAAATGCATAAGAATTGAAATTGGGGTTTCGGGATGATCATGGGCCGTCGAATGAGATTGGCCCGGGCAATCAACGGTGGAAATCACTCATTGAAAACCCTTTGGAGAAAGGCGGAGGGCGATAGTGTAAAGCGAAAATTATCTGGGACCATTGATCTGCAGAGATCAACGGTCGAGGAGGAACGCGATATAATATAGTGCAAAAGGGGATAGGTGGTTTGAGAAAGGAAAACCACGAGTTTCGCGCAGAGAAAGGGCGGGGAGGCGGTATTAGCTTTTGGGACGCGATATGCGTCAAAGGCCGACACGTGGCCTCAGAAAACAGCTTATATTGCATGATTTTGAGAGATTAGCACTCGTGCTAAAAGTTACGCGAAACTACGCGTCAGCCGTCAAATCTGGGCCCTCAGTTCGAGCGGTGGAGAGAGAGCGTGATATTGATAAGATGCGTGGGCAGAACGAGGTGGGGCAGATCATAAGTGGTTTTAATCTGGGCCGTTGGATCAAATGGATGAACAGTGGAGATCAAATCTTGAGGAAGGCAGGACCCACAGGGGTTGGGCCTGTATGGGTTAATGTGAGCCATTGGATGGAATAAATCAACGGCTAGGATTGAAACTGGGTTTTGAATGACATAATAACAAGGCGGAGAAAGGGTTAATAAGGGTCGTTTATCTACAGAGATCAACGACTGTGATTTGGCCAAAAACATTATGAAGCGGGTATATGATTTTTAAACCAAAGTAGGGAAATGCAATTTGGACCGTCCGATCTGAACACGTGGATGGTTCAGATGCAATCGGAGGCATGCAATCAGCGGGGGGAGAACTTGAATGGCGTCGATGCGATTAGACGAGGACCGTCGATCTGTAGATCAGATCGACCGTGGAGGATGAATCGGAGGGGTTCCAGGTGGAGGGAAGAGCTTATGATCGAAGCAAATAAGGGTCGTTGGATCAGAGATATGGTGGATAGATCCAATGGCGGAGGATCCATCGGGGGTATTCAATCGAGAGGGGGAATAAAATGCGCCCGATAAAAAATTGCGACGCGATTTTGCGCGGGCCGTTTGATCGGCTTAAGATCAACGGCGGATATGGTTTCAAAACATACATCGGAAAAAACCCCTTAATACTTTATAAAAAAACCAAAAATTTTATAAAATCCAAAGGTTTTTATGGCTTGGGGCGGATTATACGTATGAGGGTTGGCACCCGATTGCGAGACCTATGGATACATGGAAAACAAAGGCCCAGGGTTTAGAATGTTTTAAGGGCCAATCAGATCGGAGGCAAAGCATTGGTCTTTCAGTCTACCCATTTTATTTCTCCGATGCGATTAGCGCTTCGGGACTTTAACCCTTGGTCTTGGGCATATGTTTATATAGAGAGAGGCGGAGGTTTATACAACGGGGCTTAATCGCATCAGAAAAATGATGCAGGGCTTTTCAATCTACCCATTTTCATTACATAACATTGCTCTGGCGGGTTTAGACCAAAACTTAGAAAAAGTGGGTTTTTATGCTTTACAAAGGAAATTTACAGCGGAGATGGGTTTATTCACAAGTTTTAAGTGCCGGATGCGGGCCCTTGGGTTATATGAAACAATGATAAGATCGAGGCTATGTAATAAAGGGCCAATCGCATTGGAGGTCTCAATAAAGCAAAAAGACTCGCATTCTTTGTTTTGTTCCGATGAGATAAGCGCTTGGGACCCTTAGCACTTGGTTCTAGAGCTGGGGCATATGTGGGGAAGTGGTTAGGACTTAGCCCAAAGGGGCTTAAGCCTATAGTCAAAACACTTATTTTTTATGAAATTTTTCAAAGTTTTTGATGGATTTGGGGGTTTCAGCAAAGTTTAAAAAAGGAGTTTTAAACTTTGTAAAGAGGATCTTATGAAGGGGAGATAGGGAAAAACGGAAAATAGAGGAATTCCATGGGAAATAAAAGGGGTAAAAATGAAGGTTAGTTTGAAGTGAAAAGGAAGGGAAAAATGGTGTTTTGCAGCAGTCTTTTCTTCATGAAATCAACAGAATTTCAGAGTTTAAAATGGAAACAACAGTGAAGGTTAAAACAGAGGTCATGATGTCTTCATGAGTCTTCAAGAGATAACATTTTTAGCAATAAAAATTGTTTCTTTAAGGCTCCAAAAATGATTTAGCCACCATTTGATATAACAAATTTTATAGGTGGCTAACAGGTATAACACTTCCTTCCATACTGCAGCAAAAATGACCCCATTTATGGCACTTTATGGATATCATCCACCATCCATCACATCATCTTTAAGAGAAAATTCGAAGGTTCAAGCAGTGGAAGATCACATCAAGCATCAACAAGTAGTTCTCCAACTCTTAAAGGATAACCTGAATTTGGCACAAAATTGAATGAAACAACAGGCAGATCAACATCGCAGCGAGAGAATTTTTGATGTAGGAGACTAGATATTTTTACGGCTACAACCATACAAACAAATGTACCTCAAGCAAGCTAAGAAGGATAATAAATTATCGCCAAAGTACTATGGTCCTTACAAGGTGTTGCAAAATATTGGTACTATGGCATACAAATTGGAGCTTCCTCCTTCTTCGCGAGTACATCCAGTTTTCCATGTTTCATGCTTAAAGAAGGTTATAGGTGAAAATCTTCCAGTTCAAACAGTATTGCCAGAACTTGATGGGGAAGGGAAAATCATATTGGAACCTGAAGCAGTCATGGAAAAAAGAACTCGACAACTACGGAATCGATCAATTTGAGAGTATCTCATCAAGTGGAAGAACTTACCCACTGAAGATTCTACATGGGAGGATGAGAATTTTATACAGAAGCACCCAGAGCTACTCAAGCGTTGAGAACAACACTTTTTTGAAGGAGAGGGGCATGTTAGGTCCCTATATTACTAGTATAGTCCCTTATTGTTGTTAGTGTAACCCCCTTATAGTTATTATTGTACCCCTGTAACCCCCATATTGTTATTATTGTGCCCTTAAATTATTGTTGTTAGGTCGGCTAGGATTACATTGTGGCCCCACTAGGATTACATTGTGGCCCCATGGACTCCTATATATAGAAAGGAGGTTTTGTGATTTGTATCATAGAAGAATTGTTCATTCATGTAATGTATTGGAGGTTTCCCCCTCGAAGTAGCTTATTTCTAAGGCGTTGATATCTCTTTTCTTCTATTTTTGGAGCTGGTTTCCCAACATTTAATTTTAAAGAACTTTTCTTGAATTTTTTTTTTTTTCAGAAGGAAAGGAAGCTGAATTATGGGGCATCTCAGGGAAGCCGGGAAAGATAATAAGCTCTAAGTCATGACAAAGCTTCTGAAGAAATACCAACGAGACATAATTGCACAATTATTCTCATTAGGAGTTCCAACATCAAAATCATCTATTTCTCGATATCTCCAAAATTTCTTGGAAAATCATTTCAAGGTGTTTGAAACTCCAAAGGAATCCCACCTATTAGTGATCATGATCATGTTATTCATTTGATTCCTTATGTCCAAAAGAGCGAAATTGAATGTATGATTGAAAAACTGTTAGAGGTTGGCATAATTCAACCTAGTCAAAGTTCTTTCCCTGCTCCAGTAGTATTGGTGCACAAGAAGGATGGATCATGGCGCATGTCTCCGGATTATACAGAGCTCAATAAGCTCACTATTAAAGATAAATTTTCCATTCCTTTCGAACTCACAAGGGTCATTATGAATTTTTGGTCATGCATTTTGGCCTTACCAATGCACCTTCTACATTTCAAGGATTGATGAATTCTATTTTCAAACCCTTCCTTCGAAAATTTGTGTTAGTATTTTTTGATGATATACTAAACTACAATAGATCTTGGAAGGATCATGTTCAACATGTTCGCAGGTTGCTCAAACTATTGGAGGAGAAACAATTATATGCAAAAACCTCCAAATGTTTCTTTGGAGTACAAGACGTGAAATATTTGTGTCATATTGTATCTCAGGAGGGTGTTAAGGTAGACCCTAATAGAATTAAATCCATTAAGGAAAGGAAAGTCCCCACTATTAGCCACCTATAAATTTGTTATAGAAAAAGGTGGCTAAAACTTTTTTAAGCCTTCAAGGAACAAATTTTATTTCTAAAAAGTGTTGGCTCTTGAATACTCTTGAAGGCCTCATGCCTCTATCCATAATCTTCACTGCTGTGTTTATTTTACACTCAGAAATCCTGCTGATTCCCAAGAAAGAATACTGCTGCAAATACCCTTTTCACCTTTTCCCCTTTTCCAAAACTAACCTCTTGTTCTCTCCTCTTCCCTGCATCAAATCCGTCAATTTCATGATTTTTCCCTTTCCCCTTCATCGAAACCCTTTGATAAGGTTTAAAGAATCCTTCTTTGCCTTATCGGAACCCCTCTAAACCTTTGAAAAACATTGAAAATCTATCAAAATCAAATTTTGATATATTATGCACTTAAGCCCCCTTGGGCTAAGTCTTTAACCCTTCCCCCCCATGCGTCTTGGTGCTAGAACCAAGCACTAACCTTCCGAGCGCTTATCGTGTCGCCCAATCGCATTTAGCCCCTTCCTCCATAAACCCCGGTCATATGATTTTCCATATAACCCACAACCCCGCAGTCGGGTGCTTATCCGTTTTGAATTAATTATCTCCACCCAATGTCTAAACCTTAGTTTTATTTAAAATTTTCGGATTTATTATGAAATAATGTTTCCGCCGGTGCAAAATCCCAAATCAATCTCCACCATCGATCTGATCTGTAGATCGACGGCGTGCAATCCATCGCAGTCGGCGGTCCCTCCAACCACTCACCATTCCAAAACCACACGGTATCCATCGCACCGTCTTCTAGCGGAGGGCGGTTTTTTCTCGATCGGCAGTGATTCCATACACCGCCCAACACATCTCTTGAGCACTGTTCAGAAAACCGCCGCTCATCACACGTTAACGATCAGACGTGGACCCGGCGCGATATTGATGCGCACCGTCCGATCTGAGGCCGCTCATCGGACGATAGTCACTCTACGAAGATGCCCGACAATTAACCAGGCTACGGCGCGGCATTTAAAGGATCTCCGTCGTCGATCTGATCTACAGATCGACAGCCCACATTCCATCGCCCGGTCCCCTCATCCACAGCAGTGCCGGTGGTCCCAACGCCACATCAGCATCCACGCGGAAGATCTCTATTTGGGCGGGTCTCCATGGTTCGTCGTCCAGTCAGCAAATCCAGATCCGGGGACTTTACTCAGTATGATTGAATTAAAGGTTTGAAGTTCGGGTTTTGTTTTTAAGGTCTTGTGGCGCCGTCCTCCACCGTTGATCGTGTGGGCTGATCCCATCCGACGGCCCACGTTTGTCCCAATTCCCAAACTTGATTTTTGACCATTTTTGCCCAAAATAAAGGTTTTTATCCATTTTCTCCATTTTTCCAAAAATGACTTATCCGCTTTAACTTTTCGCCTCCACTCCTGACCGTCGATCTCTGCATGATCGACGGCTCCGATTTAATTCCTCCTCCATTTCCCTTTGACCCCTTCCAATAAATCTTGACCGTTGGATGATGCCATCCAACGGCCATGCCCCCCCCCCCCCCCCCACATGTCCTCTGAAGCAATACAACCTATACATGCAGGATTTTCTAATTTTTTTCATATTTTGTAGGGTTCAAAGGTTTTTCCACTATGTCTAAAGAAAATTCGAAGGTAGAGGGTGACGATACTCCCACCTTCGTTTTGTCAAAGGAAAACAATTGTAGGTGTTAAAATCCACGTTTCATCGATGTTTCATGAGGCATTGATGCCATATCACCCCTGCACAACCCTGCATACCAGCAAAATACAGTAAATCAAGCATAGTCAGAGAGTATCAGTGTCGAAGACAAAAATGTACCAGGACATAAGATTGAAGACAGATTTGCGGGGATCACGGCTAAGAATGATTATCAAAATCCTAATCCCCAATTAAAACACAGCTTAAGAAAATATTAAGTGTTTTATCAACAGAAAGTCTAGTCCACCGCCACATCTGAGGCAAATTGATTCCTCCCAGCTACTGAAATGCCACCTGTGCCTCAAAGCATTCAATCAGAGGCCGAAGTTATTGATCAAGACCAAATATTTGCCTCACAACATAGCCAGAGGATAAATTTTGTAGGCAAACTGATGACAAAATATCAGCGGAGTAACCTCGACATCACACAGAGCCTTAAAGGTCAAAAAGAGCTCCCACCGAGCTTAAATATTTATGTAAATCATTTAATACAGAGGACACCTATGTAAGTTTCTTCATTCAGCCCCCAAAAGGCCAAGAAGCCATTAAGTCTGTATTAATTGTAATTGGAGATCTTTTATCAGATCTCACCTCCTCATTCTTCTATATATACTACTGCAGAAGATTAGTGAGGGGTTGGTTGCAGAACTTTGAAATACATTTGAGCTTAAACTTATGATTGTAAATAGTGTTCACTTGCCCTTGGAGCTCTGCTTGTGATAGATAAGTTAGGTTGAGATGTGTGGATGATTGTTAAACTAAAGCATTGGACTTAAAGTTGTAACTGGTTTGGAGCATCAATACAAGATGATTTATGGGATCCTAGTCTATGTTGACGATGATGTTTTTCTTATTGTAACTTGTCTTTTTGTTTCTGTTTTCATTGTGTTTCATCTTCTCTTATAAAGAACAACATGTATAGAGTTAGGACCTACTGTATATCAGTAACCTTCTCTGACTGAAAATATTTATCTGAATGTTTTCTTCCAATCTGTGTTATTTGGGAATGATTTAATTCATTTTAAGCATAGGAATGCTAGCGTTCACTCGTCTTATTTCCTTAGCTGAATATTATTCTTGAATGTTATGTTCAGTATTAGTTAAGTAGAGATGAACTATGGAAGATATGGTGTGCCCTGGTCCTAGTTTTATCCCCAAAGGCTGTCTGGATGTTTCCCTTGGAATGTGTTAAAAGCTGGCTAGTTTAGAAGTACTTACCAGATCTTAGGCCATTCTGTGTTATCTTTGTGTTGGTCTTGAAAGTAACCAAGTAAAGCAGAGCTAGGAGAGGATTTGTGGTGAGCCCGACCCGCTAGTTTCTACTCCAACAGTTGCCTTCAAGTTTCCCTTCGTTTTAAAATGTTTTCTATTGAAAGTATATCAAAGGCTGACTAGTTTAAAAGTACTTACCAGATCCTAGTTTGCTTTTATGTTCTTCTTAAGTGTTTGTCAAAGGCTGGCTAGTTTAAAAGTACTTACCAGATCCTGGGCTGCTCTTTGTTCTGCATCTGTTTAATTTTCCTTCCTGGTGTATCATTTCATTCCTTAAATCAAATCTTCAGAGAGATCCTTAGACATAGATGACTTGCCCCATGGACCACTATGTTCCAATTAAACCCTATTATGACCCCATCGCCCAATGGACTAAAAACTGTAATTATCTATCTTCCTGGCCAAAGCTTGTTCTATCTGCTTGCAACTTCTCACCTTTGAAACTCTTTACATTTATAACTTTCCACCTCAGACAGTAATCATGCTCAACCATCCAAAAACAAACAAAACCCTTAGCCTTCATAACTAGCCTAATATCATTACCCCAAACTTCAAAGACAAATCCATCTTTGCACTTAGTGGAGAGATCCCTCTCCGGATTCAGGAGGGCTAGATCCTAGAATCCCAAAGTGGTTGAAACAATGTTGCTTCTGCAGTTTTAGTCTCACCAATCTGCTAAAATTACAGATTCCTAACACCCACAACCATAAAGCAATTGCTAGGATATCTCGGGTTAACAGGGTATTAAAGCAAGTTTGTTAAGAATTATGGGATAATAGTAGAACCTCTAACAAAATTATTGAAGAAAGATGAATTTTCATGGACTCTTGAAGCAACTAAGGCCTTTGAACATCTTAAAGAGGCAATGTGCCTAGCCCCAGTCTTAGCTACGCCAAACTTCACACAAAAAATTATTGTGGAATGTGATGCCTCAGGAAATGGAATTGGTGATGTTTTAATGTAAGAAGGAAGATCCATTTCTTTTGAAAGTTTTCCAATCAAAGGAAAGTATTTACATAAAGCTATTTATGAGAAGGAAATGTTGGCAATACTACATGCACTAAAGAAATGGTGACCTTACCTAATCGAAAGACACTTCAAGGTAAGAACTAATCATGATAGTCTTAAATAATTTTTGGAACAAATACTATCTTCAGAAGAGCAGAAAAAATGAGTCACAAAGATGTTGGGTTACGACTTTGAAATAATCTACAAAAAAGGGAAGCTAAATGTTTTTGCAGATGTACTCTCAAGAAAGGATGAAGAGGTTGAAGCATTGCCATTTCTATTATCCAACTAGATTAGATAACTGAAGCAAGGGATGAATGGAAAAATGACGAAGAAGTGTGGGCACTCATTCAAAAGTTGCAGCAAGATCCTAGTACATCTAATACATTTAGTTGGAAAAATGATTCCTTATAGTACAAATATCGCTTATATCTTTGTAATAATTCCCAACTATAACGAAAGACTCGTTTAGAATTACACACCTCTCCCTTAAAAGAACACTCAAGATTTTTAAAAACTTACCATAGGGTGAAGAAAAAAAAAATTGGATGGCCTTAAATCTAATATTCAAAATTTTGTGGCAGAATGTTTGGTTTGCCAGCAAAATAAAGTTGAGAAAATTAAGACTCCGGGTCTTCTACAAACTTTATCCATTCCAATTCAATGTTGGGAGGAGGTTTCAATGGATTTTATCACAGGTTTACCTAATTCCGAAGAAAAGAGTGTCATCGTGGTGGTATTTGGTAGACTTACCAAGTATGCACACTTTTATGCACTATCTCATCCATTTAAATCAAATATAGATTCTATTGCATTTATGGAAACAATTCAAAGGCTACATGTAAACCCAAAGATTATTGTAAGCAATAGAGGTCTCATTTTTACTGGAAATTTTTGGACGGAATTAATTTCTTGTTTGGGTACTCAACTAGCTCATAGCTCATCTTATCATCCTCAATCCGATGGGAAAACTGAGATAGTGAACAAATTTTTGGAAGGATATCTTCGTTGTTTTGTATATGATAAACAAACACAATGGGTCAAGTGGTTACCTCTGGCTGAATGGTGGTATAACACTTCCTTCCATACTGCAGCAAAAGACCCCATTTATGGCACTTTATGGATGTCATCCACTGTCCATCACATCATCTTTAAGAGAAAATTCTAAGGTTCAAGTAGTGGAAGATCACATCGAACATCAACAACAAGTTCTCCAACTCTTAAAGGATAACCTAAATTTGGCACAAAATCGAATGAAACAATAGGCCTATCAACATTGTAGTGAGAGAATTATTGATATAGGAGACTGGGTATTTTTACGGCTACAACCATACAAACAAATGTCCCTCAAGCAAGATAAGAAGGATAATAAATTATCACGAAAGTACTATGGTCCTTACAAGCTGTTGCAAATGATTGGTACTACGACATACAAATTGGAGATTCCTGCTTCGTCTCGAGTGCACCCAGTTTTCCATGTTTCATGCTTAAAGAAGGTTATAGGTGACAAACTTCCAGTTCAAACAATATTGCCAGAACTTGATGAGGAAGGAAAAATCATATTGGAACCTGAAGCAGCCATGGAAACAAGAACTCGACAGCTATGAAATTGATCAATTTCAGAGTATCTTATCAAGTGGAAGAACCTACCCACTAAAGATTCCACATGGGAGGATGTTAATTTTATGCAGAAGCATCCGGAGCTACTCAAGCGTTGAGGACAACACTTTTTTGAAGGAGAGGGGCATGTTAGGCCCCTATATTACTAGTGTATCCCCTTATTATTGTTAGTATAGCCCCCTTATTGTTATTGTTGTACCCTTGTAGCCCCAATATTTTTATTATTGTATCCCATAAAAAGCCACTATTGTTATTTTCGTACCCTTACATTATTATTGTTATGTCGGCTAGGATTATATTGTGATCCCATGGACTCTTATATATAGAAAGGATAATTTGTCATTTGTATCATCCAAGAATTGTTCATTTACGTAATGTAAAGGAGGTTCCCCCCTCGAAGTGGATGATTTTTAAGTCATTGATCTCTCTTTTCTTGTATTTTGTGAGATGGTTTCATAACAATCAATGGCTTATGCTTTGCCATATGAGTCCTAGTATTCATATACCTAACATTTTTAGTTATTTGATCTAAGACTTGTGGCTTGTAGTTTGAAAATTGAACCTCGATGTTTGCTTGATGTGTTATCTGAAGAGAAAGGAAGGTCCTGGGAAGAACGTGGATTTGGATATCAAGAAATATTTTCTCAGCCTTCTAGCACGCCACAAGAAATTTTACACTGTGAACTTTGGCATCATAGTCCCAACAGAGACTCACTTGATCTTATTCGCAATACAATCTCGTAGAAAATTCACATGGGCCGAATTGAAAACAAATCCAAAACCAAATTTCATGAAGAAAATTTCTCCTGTTGAAACGACTTGGAATTGTAGCACAACAAATTTTACATTGAGTTAGATGAAAACTATGATGATATAAATTTTAGGCTGTGTAGATGAAGATCATATTGTGCATATGAAGCTTGGACTGGTGGATTCATTCGCATTTCACAGCTTCATGTTTGCGTTGGGCCCTCACCAAATCCACCTTGCCGATGAGACTTCAATAAGGGAGGTACTCGTTCTATTTATTGGTCATATGTTTGTGAGTGAGCTCCTCGAAACAGGTGAGATATGCACTTTTATTTTTATTCACCATGATGTGCATAAGCATCAAGACTCAACTTTGGCCTAATGTGAGAAAAGTCTACCTTAATTTTGGTGACTATTGGCATGGTCTCTTTATTTTATTTAGCAAAAGTTACCAATGAAAAATAAAATGTGGAATGATAGCGCTCTATAATACTGCGAATGATTTGAGGAAGTCAATAGCTTAGCACTCTTCTAGAGTCCAGGAAGTCAATAGGTTAGTGGCTCGAAATCAATGGAGAGGAATAACCTTATGGGAGTAGCAAGAAATTTGTTGTTAACATAGACTATTTGGATGGAGATGATGAAGGTTAAGTGCCTTTGTTTTCATGGATAAAATAGTGGTTGTTTGATGGGATGGCCATAGCATTTCTTGTCGGCTAAAGGGATATTGTTATTTCATAGCATGTTCATATAGAAAGTGACACAATTCTTATTTCTTTCTAATTAATCCAGCCATTACTTGGATCATCAAACTAAAGTATCTTTATATCTATTAAAATTTCTCAAATTTTTCAATTAAGGTGTTGGGATTCCTCGTTATGATTTTTGTTATCTGGTGTTTTTTATTTTTTCATTATTTATGAAATACCCAAAATTTGTGAGACACCCCAGGTTTTTTCTAAATTAATGATCACATGTGTTTTGTGTTGTACGTTTTGTTTTGATCATTAAATTAAAGTGACCATTAAATTAAAGTAAATTAAATATGCTAAAATTTCACAAAATATGCAATTAGATTCTTGTGGATGCCTATTCTTATTGCTCTTAAACTGGGTTATTTCAAAATTTGTTCCCTATTCCATGCATTATTATCACAATTTTCATTGTGGAATGGATGTTGAGACCGGTTACCTTTTCTCCAGACTAATCCCGGTTCAATTATACAAGGAATTCTCTTAATAGCATACACGTTGTTGGTGCCAAATTTTACATTTTTGTTATTGAAATTAAATTGAAGAATGTGGCAATATGGCCTTATGTTTATCGTGTTTTTTATTTTCAGTTTTGGCCTGTCAATCATGTACAAGGGCTTTTTCTCTTATTCTCACAAGATAAGAGAAGGCATGTTATGTATGTTAATTACTTAACACTTAATGAGTAACTTCCATGGGACATGAAGTTAATTTCGTTGTTATTTTGACGAGTTAAAAATATGTACCCTATGTATTAATTGAAAAAATATTTCTGAGGTTTTCATGTAGATTTTCAGCAATACTGTGACATATAAACCTAATTTTGATCACTAAAAAATTCTCGCTAGCAATAATATCTACCATGTTTCCAAAAATCATAACAGAGGTAGAGGGTGGTTGGGATTCCAATATAGCATCTATTGAATTATTCTCACTGCTAGCAAGACAACCTCTGAGAATAGCAAAGTCTAATGAATCATTGCAGTATGTTACATTATTGCATATTTGTTATAGCAACAAGGTTCATTTACATGAAAAAGCCTTTACAACATAGATATAATCTATATAGTCTGATATGTACACTGATGTGGTTCCCAAACTTGAAAAAATCTTATCAGCAATGGCAAAGGAAATGTGGATGCAATACAAGACAATTTACAAACCTTACTAAAAAATAATACCACAAGGGATTCCACCATCATGGAACATGTAGGAACACTCTTTCAAACACTATCCAATGCTTCTATAATATTTTTTATACTTATAGTCTGTAGTTGCTTAAACTCTTTCTGAAGTCATTCATTTTCTTTTTAATACCACAGACTCCCTTCCATGCCTTCAATTCTAATTATAAAATGAACATCTACCTTTGCCTTATCAATGATCAACATCACGCTCTACTACAACCTTACACTAGTACAAAATGGCTAATTAATTACTAAAAAAACAACTAAAATTTACATATAAACGACTATTTTTTGGTCGGTGACCAATAGTAGGTAATTTACAGTATCTTATAACACGACCAACTTTTAGTCGTTTTTAGCTTAGTCATTAATTGGTTGTCTCAATTTTGTTTTCTAGTAGTATATTTGATCATTAATTTAGTCATTGATTTTGTTATTTATTTAATGATTGATTTTGTCATTAATTATCACAATTAAGGATCAAATATACAACAAAATATATTACTAATGATCACCGAAGAAAACCAATTAATGGCCAAAAAACTATGACCAATATGACATACTCTTAATTTGTTGCTTGCCCATTTGTTGTTTCTATATGGCAAGAGGTATTGGTGTTTTTCAAAATTCATGTCAAAATATTAGTTTCATCAATATAATGTAAGAAAGAAAGTCAAATGAAATATTTGAGTCATGTTTGTAAGTTAGACTAGCTGAGATTTAGACTAGTTAGTGTGTTGATATATAAGTCAATGAAATATTTGAATCATGTTTGTAAGCTTAGTTGAGACTTAGACAAATGAGAAAATTAACATATAGGTGATAATTAAAGAGAAATGATAGAATAATAATCATGAATTTTTCTATGTTCATGCAACATAAATGAAAAGTTAGTCTGAAATAGTAAGCAAGTTTAAGCAAAAAAAATATAAATAAATGAAAATCTGTGAAATTCGTTGTTTTCTAATTTATGTATAAATTACAATCACTGAAATGAAATTGTCAAACTCTCTGTGTGAGTTTTATTTTCTGATAATTCAAATTGACTTGAAGTAATCCTCTATTGGAATGTGTCTCTCTCAGTGGATTGAGGGCCAGAAAGAATATTTGATGCTTCATTTTTTCATTTTTTGGGGGTATATGGAAGAGTAGGTATGCTCAAATTTTGGAACAAATAATCCCTCGTGCGTGATATACACGTTCGAAGATTTGGCATTTCCTTTCAGGAAATCAGGGCTCCAGACCGAAGCCTAATATAAGGCATATTTTTTAATTTTGGGCAATTGGCATGTCATGGCCGATGGGGGTATTTTGATGGGCATCATCTGGTGGGGTATGCGAATGGGGGGCTTGTATATAATTTTGAAGCAAGGCCAATCGTATTGGTTTAGCTGGTATTGTGGTATAGGTTTAAACATCAGGGAAGAGATGTTTTCTCTTTAGGAGTTTTACGATGTGTTAGTGTTAGTTGGTTGGAAATTGAAGAGATTGTGATTGTTGGTTGTTGGAGTAATCACCACACCTCTATGGAATCCGTAATTCCCACTCTGGAGATCCTAGTTACCGGTTTAAAAGTTTACCAACCCCTGTAGATTTTGGTGTAACGGCAAACCTCTTCATGGTATCAGAGCAAGTTTGATTCCCCCTAGCTGCATTTGAGGGGGATGTTGATTCCCCTGAGCTGCATTTGAGGGGGGGTGTTGGAGTAATCACCGCACCTCTATGGAATCCGTAATTCCCACCCTGGAGATCCTAGTTACCGGTTTGAAAGTTTACCAACACCTGCGGGTTTTGGTGTAACGGAAAACCTCTTCATGGTATCAGAGCCTGGACCTAGGTTTGATTCCCCCTAGTTGTGTTTGAGGGGGGTGTTCGATTCCCCCGAGCTGCGTTTGAGGGGGGTGTTGGAGTAATCACTGCACCTCTATGGAATCTGTAATTCCCACCCTGGATATCCTAGTTACCGATTTGAAAGTTTACCAACACCTGTGAGTTTTGGTGTAACGGCAAACCTCTTCACTTGTGATTCCAAATCGGTGATTAAGTAGGCTGAGGGACATTCCAGATTTAGGAGTCTTTCTCTTTTCCAATGGATGCAACAGATCAGAGTTTTGTTGGGGAAATTCAATTACATCACATTCACCCATGTTTTCAGAGAACAAAACATGGTGACAATGTGTTGTATTTTGATTTCATGAAGCGAACATAGTATTCATTGATTGCTAGAATAAATCTTACCTGGTATTGCTCTTCAGACTTTGAAAGTTGCTGAAGCCTTTTCATTTTATTTTGATATTCAACGAGCTTGCAAATTCACTGATACAGTTCAAACCTTTCAGCGCCCTCGTGAATCTCATCAATTGCTTCTCTAAGAGTCTCAGCTGGAAGAAACCTCCATCCATCTGTTGTTTGATTTTGTATCTCTTCCAAAAGATTAACAAACAACCATAAATCCTTTGGCTTCAGCTCCATCATGCCTCCGACATGGGTTTGAATCTATGTGATAAAAGCCGCCCCCAGAAATGCTCCGTATATTTTATTGGTATCAAACCTTCCCACGCTACGTCTTATGCCATCCTGGGTTACAAGTTTGGCCAATTTTATGACAATCTGAGACAACAGAGAACGGTTGTCTGCTATCTGTCTCAGTATATCAAGCCCCTCAGGTGAACTAAGGTAAGAAATGAGATGGGTTGTTGAAATCGTTAGCTGATTATCCAGCCATCTCTCGATTTCTGGTAGAGATGATCAAAATCCAAACCTGGAAACACAATGTTCATTTGAAGGTCCATATTTGCTACCAAATGAAATTTCACTCCCTGGAGTCTTGCTGCTACTCTTTTATCGGGACTTTGACTCTAATAGACTTACTATATATCATCTACAGAGACTATATATATCATCTACTAAGACGGAAGAATTGTCTGGAATAGTCAATTAAAGTGAAGTGATTGATCCAAATACCTAAATATCTGGTGAAAAAAAATTCTCAGTAGGAGGAATTGTCTAGATAGTTGGAAGTGATCAGAATATCTGGTGGAAAATTCTTAGTAGTAGGAATTATCTAAATAATCAAAAGTGATTGGAATATTTGGTGGAAAAATATTATCAGTTGTAGTTTTTGAATCATTATTTTGATAGTGGAAATGAATTTAGCACTATCACACACTTTTGAGACACCACAAATTTAGAAGTTTAACAACTATAACCTGTATTTACAAAATTTTATCATCAAAATTTCCATAATTTTCAATGCAAATTTACACCCCTATTACACTACCGCGACGACGATGTGCAACAAAGCAGGAACCTGGCGGTTTGTGATTCGAAGAAAAGTTGTAATAAAGGAAGAGAGACGGGGTACAATGACATAATCTGTTTTGCTTCTCAGAAAGCTAAGTACACGGTTGTAAGGCAAGCGTGCCCCTTTACATATGCAAGCGGAAATAATTGATTACAAATTTAGGAATATATGAATAATGCAGTGGCCAGTGATCAATAGGAAAAAACATCAAGAACCTCGAAAAGTGAAGGTTCTGATTTATTTTTCCAATAGAGAAAAAAAAAAAAAACACATGCTGAAGTGAAGGTTCCGATTTACATATACATACCATCACTTCCTGACTCAACGCAGAATTTCTCTCCTAATTATTATTATGTTTTTTTAAATAATTATTTGAAATTACATTGGAAAGTGCAGAATATTGGAAATTAAATTTGTTATTTGTGCCATATGTGGGGGGATGGATAGGCATCATCCATTGTAATAAAAGGAATTGTCCAACGAGACGGAGGAATTGTCTAGACGGTCAAAATTGGCTGGAATCTGGGTCAAAAAGATTTAAGAAATCTTATGGTAACAATGTTTGAATCATGATTTTGATGGTGGAAATGCATTCACAGCATCAAAAACCTCTAGGGCACCCAAAATATTAAAGTTTGATAGTTATAACTTGTATTTACATAAATCCTTGCCAAATTTTCTTAAAATCTTATCGGAATTTCCATTATTTTCAGAGTAAAAAAGCAGTCTAGTTAGACTACGGCGTAATGGAATCCTAAAAGAACGGGCTCTGTGTGCCAATTTATAATATTTTATTTTTTAATAAATAATTATTTGAAATTTATTAGATAGTGGAGAATGACGTCACCTTTATTTGTTCCCTAAATATGGCAGTGTATAGGCGTCAGCCATTGTACTAAAAGCCTACGCATAGTTTTCGAGAGTACAGGGGTCGTGCCCAAGATTCTCCCAAATCCTATGCGATCTTGCTCGATGATTGGGAACAACTCAGAATGATTCAACAATTGTGAACATCTCAACTCATTACTTTTAACATTTACAAAATTAAATAGTTTATAAGACAAATTGTTTCTCCATCTGATTTATGTATTCGGTCTTTTTCCTGTAAAGTTTTACAATAAACATTAGAGCCACCAACATTATACACCTCTATTACAATAAGTTTGTTTTCTGCTTCTTCAAATTTTCACGTTCAAGCAGGGAAATCCTTTCCCTCATCTCTTTCAAACTTGAATTTTAGTTTTCCAACTTGGAAACCCTTTCCCTTGTCTCTTTGAGTTTGGCCTAGGAGGAGCCAATGCCTTGGATCTTATGCACATATCCCTTCAAATATCTACACAAGCACCTACTGCCTATACATAATACATGCGTCAACACCTGTAAATGAGTCAAGAAAAGTAATGTAATGAATATAAGGGAGAAATTAATTTGAGAAACGATTAATTAAACCAACCTGGGACAATTTTCAATATTTGTTTTGATAAATCATCTGCACAAGACCACAAGGCATGTTGTAGTTTCTTTGGAACAAATTTCAATAAAAATTCTTTTGATAAATCATCTGCACATGACCACAAGGCATGTCGTAGTTTCTTTGGATCTCTTTGAAACTTGAAATTTAGTTGTCCAACTTGGAAACTCTTTCCCTTGTCTCTTTGAGTTTGGATAAGGAGCAGCTAATACCTTGGATCTTGTGCATATATCCCTTCAAAGATATCCACAAGCACCTACTTCCTATACATAATACTCACATCAACAAGCATAAATGAGTCAGGAAAATTAATGTAATGAAGACAAGGAAGAAATTAATTTGAAAAATGATTAATTAAACCAACCTGGGACAATTTTCACTAAAAATTCTTTTGATAAATCATCTGCACATTACCATAAGGCATGTCATAGTTTCTTTGGATCCGTTATGTACTTTGTTATGTACTTCTTAAGCTTGGTCGGGCCATGAATTATCATAGTTTTTGTCGATCTTCCCAATCTTGGGAGCTACCTTATTGTTGAAACCCTTAACCCAGATGATCCCTTTCTGATCTCTACTTGTACAACAAACACTAACTCGATCAACTAGTTAGATTTATTCATCAACTTGGAAAACCACTCCTGCTATTAGTTCTTAAATTGGGTATAGAACAAACACTAATTCGATCAACTAGTTAGAGTTATTCATCAACTTGGAAAACCACTCCTGCTATTAGTTATTAAACTGGGTAAACAATTACGAGATTCAAATTACAAATCTACATAATTCAACTTTCAAGCCCGCCATTATTTCAAATTTCAAATTGAATTCGATGGATCCATAGCATGGTAGATACATGGATTACATATGGCAGATGAGTGTGAGACAACAGACATTGGCAAATGGTGGATAACAGAGGTTGACAGACGATGAGAGATGGTGACGGACCCAGGGAGCAAAGGCCATGACGAAATAGACCATCGACATCACGAAGAAACTTGAGGTTGGTGGAGGAAGATTTCCCACGAGAAGGGGGCACAATAAATGAAGTCAAATTCATCGACTCGTTAGACTGCCTTTTACCAAGTGAGGGAATTGATAGATATATTAGGAAGAGAGGGAAAATGCCAGAAATGCTTAAAGTAATGCCTCACAAGGAATTGAGGTTGACAGTAATAGGCTCAACGATGGTCATGAGCAAGCATCCAAGCATTAGAAAAGGTAGTAAATTGTGGAAAAAATACCACCCTGAGACCATTTTTGAGACCAACAGGCTTTCATAAGCGCCAGGGCTTACTGGCCAAAATGTAGGAGTTGTCAAATGTGGCTGGCAATTTTTCGAGTGGATGGCAGATATTGTGGGCATAGTTAAACTAAGGTCTCTAAACTGTGATATGGCAAGCTCAGGATGGTTGAACTGAAATGAAAATGCAGAACATGCATCAGGGAAAGGCCACAAAACTAGTGTGTCAAATTTGAGCAGGGCAGGAATACACCTGATCTGATACCGTGTTAACAATACAAAAATAATCGATATAATTTAGATAAATCTGGAATGTGAATTTTTTCACAAAGATGTACATATTAATACATATTTTGACCCCTAGTTTCATATTCCAAGAGGTCTTTTTGACTTTTGTGACTATTGAAGTTCTTACATGCTAGTGGATTAGGTGTTCAACAACCTATGGTTTCGTTATAGATGATGGTTTTGTACTTTATATTTACTTATCACTAGTAAAAAATGGTTAATTAGTTACTAAAAAAATGACTAAAATTTGCATATAAACGACTATTTTTCAGT